>AZIM01001067.1:769006-779258 GCA_000516915.1 Ophiophagus hannah
GCTGGTCATTTGCATCCTTTTAGAGGGCCTCCAATTGCTTCAAGGACCCTCTGAAAGGATGCAAATGACCAGCTNNNTGCAAGGAATATAAATCCTTCCATTCCACATTATCCTATCAGAGCTGAAGAAGCTTCTTGGATGAGAAGCGAAATGCTTTCAAAGAAAAAACAAGAAAGTCCAGGGGAAAGGAGACTCTTACAGCCTGTGGCTCATTTACATAACATTATGAATTGTGCCACCTGACTAATGTGAACGTTCTCCAGATTTGGGTGTGCAACTCTTAGGGATTCTAACCAGGAGATTGATTGCTGAGAATTTGGGGGAAAAGTTCCATACATCTGGAAGGCATCCAAGTTGGGGAAGGTGGAACAATAGTCTCAAACGACAGATGAAATCTTGTCTTCATGAAAAACTAAAGTACCATTGAGTTTTTATTAACTTGCTGTGAATTGAGACATTTGTACCAGAGCAATATAATATTTCACAAAGGAAATAAATCTAGAGAAATCTGTAAGGCAAGATATGCCTGCACTACTTCTTAGGAAGCTGACCAAGTTTGACCACAGAAAAGAAGTTTCTAAATGAAAGCTTGGACGAGACACTTGTGAGTTGCCAAGAATTTTGATTTGATTAATAAATGGGATTATTAATCCATCTCTTCCATTTCTCATCCTTTTACCTTCCACAACCCCAACAGTTCCTGTCTGCTATCTGCCTGGCTGGAAATGACTGATACTGAATTTGGGAGTCTTCCCAAGGAAAATATGGCCAGTTTCTGCTCAAAGGACATGGTCTTTTTCAACCTATACGACATTCCATAAAACATTCTGGATCTTTCCTCTTACATGGTTACTCTGTATAAACTGTACACATTTCTTGCATTGGTAGGGAATAACTTCTTTGTTTAAAATAACACAATGGCTTCATACTGTACACATAACATCCACTCAAAGCCATTATGTCAACAAAATAATGAAAGCTGCATTAAGACATCTCTGCCTTTTAACACTTATGTCACGATGTTGTATGGAATTTGCATTGCAACACTTCAGTGAAATATCCGTGCTTATCCCTTCCACGCCCCCTTTTGCAAATGACTAATGATGCAATGTTATTTTCTTTTTATAGGATTGTGTTTGCTTTGGCTTTTACCCTTGTATGATTCCTTTGTCCTGGTTATTAGCATCCCTGAACCATTCTCAAGGAATAAGGTTTTCTGAATGCTCATTTTCTCCCTCTAAAGACTTCTTTAACCTCTTTTATTATTTCCATCCATTCACCTGTTTTTTCCAAGCATGTGAGCCACGATATATGTTGAACAAAGGACTTTTTTTTCTTCTTTTTCTTGGTGATTGTGTCACAAACCAAGCATGAGAGCAGCCATAACACTCTAAAGGAAGCAGGGTAATCAAAGAAGATGTTAGGGATCCCCTTAGGAGTGGAATGCACAAGATATTTCTGGGCCAAAGGCTAAAATCCATGCTGGGGAATTGGCTGGCTGGGGAATTCTGGGAGTTGAAGTCCACAAGTCTTATAGTTGTAGAGATTCTCAGTTATCCAAGTCATGGTTGTCCCAAAGGTGCTTTTTTCAGGTGGCAACTGGACTTGGCTTTTTTTTCTTTTGAAGATGTTTCACTTTTCATCCAGGAACCGTCTTCAGCTCTGACAACTATCCCCACTATTCTGTCAGAGCTCAAGAAGCTTCTTGGATGAGAAGCAAAACATCTTAGATGAGAAGCGAAATGTCTTCAAAAAAACAAAACAAAACAAGAAAGTCCACTTGCCTTCTGAAAAAAAGCACTTTGGGGACACAAGTCTTATAGTTGCCAAAGTTGGACACCCCTGGTCTATATTCTAAAAATCAATGGAAAGAGTAAGTAAACAGTGTTATTTCACCAGGATTGACATTAAAGTCTAGATAATATTCTCCAATTACATATCTAATACTTTTCACTGAACTGTAATTCAGTGGGGCAAATCTATTATATCCAAGACCTGCAAAGACCATATTTGGCCATCTGAACCTTTGCTCTGCCTTCTGCCCTGAGACTTCTCCCCATAACTCTCTATAACTTTTTACTTTCTCTCCCAAATTTATCATATGCTCGCAAGTGTTTCTCAGAATCCTCCTTGATATTTGCAAGGGGGGAAGGGAATCTCATTTTGCTAATGACCATTGTCTTTCTTTCCTTCTTTTTTTGTTGTGTCTGTCATCCAATCCAGGCCCAGGAGCAGTACACGATGGCAACAATGCAGCTTCCAGAGCGATGGCCTGCATCTGGCTATCGGGCACTCTCTTTGCTTATTTCCTGCTCAAGTTTTGATAAGAAGAGCGAGGATCCTTGCAAAATGCTGCCTGGTTTCTCCCGCACCACAGACTTTTAACCATCCACACCGCTGGGGGAACCTGAAAAAATGGAAACCAGTCTACAGCTTGATTCTATTGCTGGGAGGACAAGGGGAGGGAGGGGCATTCTGATTCCAAACCAACCACCCATTTTTGGATCAGTTCATCACAAATATTTCCCAGATAAGCCGAATAAGTTTTCATATCCTTCCTCAACCATTCCATCCTCCTCAAACGCTCTGTGAAAAACACCTCAACTTCTCCTTTCTCTGACCGAATGCTTCTGCCTGCCCAAATGCCCCCAGAAGGAGAGATGCTTTCATCCAAGAGACAACTGTCCATCAAGCAAGTCAACAAAGCATCCTCTTCCTTCGGTGTCTCCTTGACCAACAGGACTGCCCCCTCCCCCTTTTTTTATAATGATAACGCTGTACATATCTGTTCATGCTTCAAAGCATCCACTCATATTCTGGATTTCTCGCCTCCCCTTTGGTTGGTTCTTCGAAGGCCTTTGCTACCGTTCTGAGAAGGCCATCTTTACAAGCCTCCCCAGGATGTGGTTTACATGAGGGATGGAAGTGATGATGGGGCACCATGTTGCACTTTAAGAAGCAGATTATGGGTTAGTCAACTGATGGGAGTGTTGGAAGCTCTCCTTTCCTCGTTGCTAGTAAAAAACCTGGAATGATGGAATCGCAAGTCAAGCACATTTATCAGCTTCATCAAACCATTGTTCTGCCCATTCATCCATTCATCCATCCAATTATCCATCCATCTGCCTTCCCCGTCATTTATTTGCCATATTAATCAATTTATCAATGTAATTATCTGATGAGCTTTTTTAAAAAAAAATCCAAATTGTTCCTCTTCAATTCCCCATCCGTTCTTCCAACATCTATCAGCCTGATCATCCTTCATCGAGTCCTGCCGTTCGCTAGACAAATGTTTAATTCCTCATTATTCAACCCATTATTAGTTTTAAACATTCCGCTGCAGTCTTTTGGTTTTCTTCAATGCAGAGGGAAGGCACGGAGATGGTCCGTAAAGGATCAGAAATGAATAATATAGATGAAGAAAAGGCACAGTAAAAAAATAATAAGAATCAAAGAATCAAAGAACGGGCAAAGACAATGGAATAGTATTTTGGAGCGTGTGGGTATCAGCAATTGTGTCAATCCATGGATTTTAATCCTTTTGCATTCTTGCCCATATCATCCCAGTGAAACATTTCCATTGTCAAGCATTGCCTTAAAACAATTCAACTTAAAAGTGCTGAATCTGGTGGGGAAATATTTACCATCCTATCCAGTGCCCCCAATTTTCTACTGCACATAGACATTCAAAGAGACTCATTGTTTTTCATTATCCAGACACAGCAATGGGGTCGCCTCTCCACCCCATCCCTGGCCAAGCCTCCCCAGAACAACTTTTGTGTTTGTTATCTTATGCATCCATCCTCAGAAGCTGTTGGAGGCCAATTACTTTGCTAGTTCCTTCTGACGTTAGTTGTACATTTCTTCAGAAACCTCTCTGGAGCAGAAGGGTTTCTGCACAGCAACTTAAGTTCTAAGTGTTTAATTAAGACCGAAGAAACAGGAGAAGAACAACAAATCAGAGATGGGAAGAAGCAAAAAATGGAGGAGATCTATTCGATTTTGTGTGGGCCTCTTCAGTTTCTTCACTAGCCCTGCAGAGCAGCTAAGGAATTGTTTCAGGTCACTGTTTTTTAAAAGCACCACTGATGGTTCCTGAAAATTCTCCCCTGGCTCCTCTTTCTGGATAATCCAAGGTTCAAATTGCTTCTATCTGCACACACAAAAAAAAATCTAAACATTGTAGGAAAGGATTTGGCTTCCTACAAGGAAAGAAAAAAAAATGCTGTTTTTCTTTGTATTGGTGATGGGATATTTGTGGATGTCTGGAATAAACAAGAATTTTAAAAAAAGACCTACTAACATTACAGACCATTGTTAGAAAGAAATATCAACCAATAGGTAGTTCTAACCTATAGAGTGCTAAGAAGAACGCTGACATGACTCACTTCCAGTCAAGACCCTGATCAAGTTTGGACAGCTGGGATGAGTGAAGTCATCTACACAAAGATGACCTACGAAGGGAATCCAAGTTCCCAAATGTCTAGTTTGTGCCCTTTCTTTGGTGGTAGGTAAAGGCTATTTCTTAGCTGGAAACCAAGATGGGTAAATAATTCATTGTTCCTGACATTACGTTTTTCTCTTGGGGAACGTTCTCGGTAGGTGAATGGTTCCAAGACTGTCTTCTTCAGCCACACCCTGAAAAGCAGTAAAGACGTATGGCAGCCACTGTACTGAGCTGCTCTCAGTTGTGTCTTGGCAACACCAAATTGACCTTGTGAGTGACTGGTTCAAATTCTCCATGGGTCTACCTGGATGAGTAAAGAGATGTGCCGTTCAAAGTGTTTACCTTATCGCTACATGTACAACACGATTCAAAGATCCTGATGTTTACTTATACAAGACTAAAATATTTGGGTGGTATATTCATATTTAAAACATGTGAAGGGTCATGGCCTGGTTTTTAGATGAGGGATGAAAGCAGAGACACCCCAGCTGCATTATTATTGAATGTACAGACATTTTCATCCCATGACTTATTTTAGTGTCCATAGTGGCACATTTCTTCGGATTTCAAGGAAAGAAGTCATCAGATGTGGGCTTGGTTTTTTCTTCTTTTTTTTTGGGGGGAGGTGTGGACAGAGAGGGAAATATAAAAAGCTGGAGAACATGGCTTTCACAATTATGTCATTCTCTTGTCCATGTCAGTCAATACTTTCTTTCCCATATAGGAGGCCAGTGATATAGCACAACTTTCCCTATTCAGCTCTGAAGCTATTCGTATACTGAAATAGTCTTTGAAAGCTTATGCCATAATTTGTCCTTAAAGTGTCATAAGATGCTGTGTTGTTTTCATGTGATCATGTAGTCATGAAGAGCCTTGGTGCCATAAAGCTTTCTGAAGTCTGATTTAATCTCTACCCGAAAAGTCTATTTAATGCAAAAGAGATTTTTGTCCCTGCAGAAACTGCTGAGCTGTATTTGGCCAAAGACTCACTTCTTCGCCCCAGAGTTAAAAATAGGCAGCTAGATACCTATAAATGCTCAAAAAGATGATAGCTTTTCCCTTGGTCTTAGGGAATTTGGAAAAAAAGATGCATTTGGACTTCAGTTGATCCTGACTCCAAGCAGAGGATTTTTGGCTGATTTAGAAAGAGTTTTAGAGAAATATTGGGTCCATGCATATACACAGAGAGACAAACACGAACTTGCTCACATTCGTGTTGAAAGAACCTAAGACACTTCCGGACTGAAAGGATTATCTGATGGCATCACTGTTGCCTGGAGATGCCCAACTGGGGGGTCCTTTCATGTCCTCATGAATATGCCCACCACAGTAATACCTATCTATCTACTTGTGATTACACACTTGCAAACTGCTAGGTTGGCAGGAGCTGGAGTGAATAACGGAAGCTCATCCCGCCATGCAAGAGAACTTGGGTCTCAAACATGGCCTTGCTGATCATCCACCCAGTGTCCTAATCATGTGAGCCACCACACTCATACTAACTCATAGTCAAGTGAAATCAACTCTTGGTTTGACTTAACCACAAACTCGTAGGACTGAATTGGATGCCCCCGGATCAAAACAGTAGACTTATTATTCATAGAATAGTCATAATTCCCATATCCACCCAAAGTATCTACAGGGCTTCAAAGGGTGCTGCACAGAAACTGGTCAGATTATCAGAGCAAAGGGATTAAAGATGTTTAAAATCATGCCTAGAAAATATTTGTGGCTTTAACATATATCAGAGTTATTTTGCAATCTGCACCTATTTTGCAAGACGACTCTGCCTTGGCAATTCCATTCTACCAGCATTATATTTTTCTGCATGTCTCCCCTTGTCTTAGAAGATCAAACCAGCCCCTTGGGATAGAACTAAACTGAGTGGAAGGAAAGTGAAGACACTCTAGCTGTAAGTAATTCTCTTGGAGTTTTTTTGCAACGGGGGAAACAAGCTACTCTTCCTGAATTAAGTGCACTGACATTCTGGTGACACACCACATGCTAAGTTTGCTGAAGAATGATTAAAGTTAAGTGCCTGGTGTGTTCAAATATTTTCCACATGCTTCTGAGAGAATGCTTCTGGGTTTATGAGAAATGCCTCACGTTTTGAAGGTGAAAAACTTCAAGTATCTCCTTCACCAACCATGAGAGAGTCAAGGCCAAGGTGGGCCCTCAATCTGTTTCCACGAGATCTTGTATGAAGCTTCCATAAACATATAAAAGGCCGATCAGTAAATCACACCCTTTGGTTTCAAGTAGACTATAGTTATATGTGCTACAGTTCTTTTGCTTCAATAAGCCCGCATACGAGTAAATAGACACAAGGTTGCAGACACTGAGATGAATCTTTAAACAAAAATATGGCACAAAAAAACCCCCCTTCATTGAAATTGAAGATATGTAAGTGGAGACTAACAAAAGTTTTGACACTTTAGTTTGCTGTATCAGTCTAAGCACTTTCAAGGAGATTTCATATCTGATTCACCAAGGGTCTTTTCTCATGAAATATTGGATGCTTTCTGCATAGAATATAGAAAACTGCTTTCACCAATTGAGGGAAACTCCTCAGACCTTTCCCTAATCATTTCTGGACCTTATTCATGGAAAATAGATGTTGCACCACTGAAGTTCTCTCTCACTTGCTTTGACTTGGATATATGATGAATTTTGTCAGAATATCTACCGTACTTTCATCCCAAATCCCCTCCCCTCCGTTCTTACCAGTGCTAATCACAGTCATTAGTACAAGTAGTCCTTGACTTAGCAACTGCTCATTTAGTGACTATTTGAAGTTACAATGAGCGGTCCTTACATGTATGACTCCAGTAGCATCAGTCACATGATCAAAATTACAACAGTTGCCTTGTTTAGCAACAGAAATTCTGGTTGTAAGGCAAGGACTGCTTGCATGGCCTGGAGTAAGATGAAATGTTTTCCTTACACTATTACTACTTGTGGTAGTACAACTTAATATTGTGTTGGATTATTACATCCACTGAAGTCAATCCAAAGCTCCTCTAACGGGAATGTTTTGTACCTTGCCAAAAAAACCCATTATCTTCCAAGAATGTGAGGACACACAGGTTGTATTCACAAAAAAATGAAACCATTTTGTTGCTAGCTCCTCCTTGACTCTTTCTATCAGGCACAGAAGTTCTTGTTTTGGCTTGTTCAATATAATCAGCATTTCCGGAACTGTGGTTTGTTTCTCTCCTGAGGAGGTGAAAAGGAAGTCACATCTACTTCTTTAATTATCCCTGGCTTGTGTGGGGTAGCAGGTGGGGGAGACAAACCTGGAATGATGGTCCACATGTATGAATTAAGCACTTTCCTATTATGTAGTTTAGATGGTTCCCCCAAATAGAAGGAATCAAATTGGTTTGATTAAAGAGAGAACTCTGTAAAGTAACTTATTTTTAAAGACATGTCAACACAGCCATAATGTGTTAGACTAGCTTTTCATCTTAATGTAGCCTGATATATTTTGATGAAGAGAGGGAAAACCATGGAAATGTTATCTATCCAAGGAGAACTGTACAGATTTCAAAAACTCAGACTCTTAGGACAATAAAACAGGAAATATTTCTTTCTACCTTTTGCGGTTGAGTAACTGCAAATAATGAAAAATACATAAAATGTATGACTGGCCTTACAAGCTCCCTTTTTCTCTTTCTCCTTAACCATCTAGCTCAGAAGAAGAATAAAGAATAAAGATTTAGGTGAGCTGGTCTTTCTCTCATATATTGTTCCAAGTTCCCTATTTCCAGTGAACTTGAATATATTGAATATATATATATATATNAATATATATATATATATATTGAATATATTGTCAAATGAGGCAACTTCAAAACATTTCCAACAGTTGTTTTTTTTTTGAAAAATGAGAAATGATGAGAAAAATGAGTTTGAAAAATTTCAAATTTGGTTTGTTCGCAGTGCAAGTTGGTTAACTAAAGGGGAAACCATGGGCTGGAAGAACTGACATGTAATCCTTTCTGTCATCATGGTTTTGTATAAGGTGCTCATTCAGTCATCATGTGAGCAAATAGCAAGCATTTTACACCTGTATTCCTGATCATCTATTGACCCACATTGTTAATCAAATTAATCATTAATTAATCATGCAACCTTCAGTTGCATCAATTGCTAGTCTTTAAACAAGGAAGCCACTGCCTCCTTGTAGAACCATGGCTTGCTGCTTAAGCCTACTGCGAGCCTTTACTTCTCAGAAAATCTGCTCTCAAAAAGTGAATTAAAATGCAGATTGCAAGTCAAGACATATTCCGACCTAGTTATGCTATCAGCTGAATTTAAGACACTTAAGCATTCTTGGACGTGACCTCTTCTCCTTCAGAAAATGAAAGGATTAATATCAAACAAGTATCTGGGCCATCAGCCTAATCAAAACAGAGCTACCCACTAGAAGACAGCTGTATCAAGGACTATCTGTAGTTCTATTTTTTTAACGTGATTGCTGTTCATACAGCGATCCAAAACTTCATTTAGGTTTTTCTGTGACTCTGTATAAGCTCATGCAGAGCCCTTTGAAGAGCTAAGAGCCATTCCATGCAATCTTAATTTTTTAAAAATAGGAATGTTCAATCTTTCAAGGGTTGCTTGTATTATTTAATAAATAAATATTCACGAGGATTTAGAGATCCCTGCTCATTCATAGGGGTGTAAAGTTGTCCTTCCAGAAATGCATCTCCTTGCTCATAGTCTAAGGGCTCATTTTGTGAATTTCAATATCCCCACGGCTGCCTGTCTCTACCGAAATAAAGACAGAATCCCTACGGATGCATTAAAGCTCTCTTGTGCCAAGGATGCTAAACAATAAAACACCTGGTTTGGTTTGATATGACTTCGTAAAAATCGCCAGTGTATTAAATTGAAGGCCAAACCAACATGAGGGAGAATTCATCAGATTATTCTCTCAAAATTCTTCTGTCCTGTTTGTAGTCATGATTCTGAATTACTGGAAATAGACGCCATGAATTCTTTACCGGACTGAAATGAACTCCTCACTGTTTGAATTAAGCAAACAAACTGACACAAAAAGGAATCCCAGAATAGGGGGAAAATAATTTCTGTTATTTACACGTACCAGAAAGCATTTTTTTTTCCTCTCAAACAAAATCCAATTATTGTGCAATGTATAAGTGCAATTGTGAGGAATCTAGTTGGTTGTATGAAAACGTTACCTGTCCATTTCAGAGTCCTTATCTTTGCTAGACCTTATACAGGTTCTGTGACTTATCAATGGTGCAATTCTTCTAGCTGTATCAAAGCTACGGGCTGTGCATATTGTTTTCACACCGTTTTATCCTATAAAAAGAAACAAACAATAGTAAATAAATTTTCAGTGTTCAAATGCTTTAACGAGACGGGGGGAAAGGTATAATCCAATGGAAGTTTTTAAAGCATTAATTTTTTTCCTTTTATTCTGTCAGCCTTCTAGAGATACTTTTTTAAAGTTTATTTTTAATTTCTTAAAGCAAATGAAGTCAAGTCTCTTTTTTTTTCCTGTCAATAATCGTATTAAAAAAAGGTGAATATACTACCTGAAATTTTGTGCATGTTACATTGTAGTTGTAACCTTTTCTAATTCAGAAAGAATAAGAGATGGTTGTGATTGTGCAGTGTATCAATAAAGTTTGGAGAAGTTTGTACCTTTTGGGGAAAATTTTATCTAAGATTTGGGTTTATTCCCTAAATGTATGCCTTAGAGAAGTGCTTCTCAGCTTTAGGAGCCACGGTGGCACAATGGTCAGAGTGCAGTATTGCAGGCTACTTCTGCTG
>AZIM01001068.1:3474-38466 GCA_000516915.1 Ophiophagus hannah
ATCCCAGCTGAAAACTGAGCTTGCAAGGACTGCACACAGCCTTCCCAAGCTCTGTTTTCGCTGGCAGAGGCTTGTAGGAGACCATCACAGCCCTGCCGTTTTTGCTGGCAGAGCGCTTGGGCCACCACATGCGCCTCCAACACAAGTGATGTCTAGCTGGCCATGCCCACCCTGGCCACTCCCACCCCAGCCCTCTGATGTGGCCTTTAAATGAAATCAAGTTTGACACCCTTGTGCTAAGGTATTGGATTACTAGCTTTTAGTCTGATCTAATTGTTTTTGTTGTTGTTGTGCAGGATACTACTGATAGGTTGCAATTTATCTTTGGATAGTGTATTTTTGCATTTACAAACCTATTAACCCTTAGGAGCAATATAAGGTGAGAAAGTTAGCAGAGAGCTGATGCATTTTTATTTTCTATCATTGTCTAAAATGTGTCCCCAACCCCGGTCCATGGACTGGCACCAGGCTGCAGCATACCAGAAACTGGGCCATGCAAACAAGCAAAGCCCAATCCATGGGATGCAGGCAGCATGTGAAACCTCGCCCCCTCCATTCCACGGAAAAAACTTCAAGTCCTTGGTGCCTAAAAGGTTGGGGGCCGCTGGTCTAAAAGACTTATTTTGCATGTCTGTAATGTGTCTCCTATTGGTTAAGCTATTATTCTTGAGATCTTCATCGCTCCTTTCTCAGTTCAATTCTTACTCTTTTCTAACTCTGAGCTGTGCAGTTCGAGGTACTTGCCTGACTTAAGCTCTCTCACAATTGTGAAAGCATACTGCAAGCTTTAGGTAGATGAATAACATTGTATTATTTCCATTCCTATTATCTGCTATCCAATGTGGCTCTCCTGCTCTTTCTTTATAAATGATGTTACCACAAATAGCTGTACTAGAAGACAGAAGCTCATTCTTCTCCTAGCTCTGCTCCAAAAAAAAGTTGCTGTTCTGAAATGCAAAGATCAGAGGAATCTCCTATGCAGCTGACTGAGCTGACCTTAATATCAGTGGAAGCTATTCCAGTCTGTCTGATGACATTGTGAGAAGACCCATCAAAATAAAGGAACTATTCATATCACACTACTTTTTGGAAAAAGGGATAATGAGTTACTGAAAGAGGGAAAAGTTGCCAAAAGCCAAATTCCACTTTAAGCACTTTCACTGGAACTATTCTTTTCTCAAAAATCTGAATAATCTTTCATAATCTAATCCAGCAGGAAATTAATCATTGGTTACTTCCTTAAATATTTAAGCAAAATAGCTGCTGGATATTTTTTTTTGTATTGAGGGGTGAGAAGACTTTCAACATTGACTTAATTTATGTCTGAAGACCAATCTGTGGCACAGCTAGACTAAATGATGGATACCGTGATTATATGCTTGTAATTTTTTTAAAATTTAAAATGTGAAATTCTATACCATCAAATGTAATTAACTCTGCAAGGTACTAGATACTAGACCTGTACTTGGATAAGAATGATAGGGTGTATCCTTTCCAAACAGTCCCGGGTTCAATTTTTCTTTATCTCCTATGAAGGCAGGGAAAGATTCCTGAAACCCAAGAAGCCAATTTCAGTTAGACAAGGATTCGGCCCTGCTGTCTAAACTGATTGTCTCCTCTGCTGGTCCAGTTTATTAAGCCAACTTCAGACATTCTTGTCCAGATTGCGGTGGGACTGGACTGGTGTTCAACTCTGGACTATGGTCATAGTAGGATGTGGTTGGTCATTCCTCTGTCCATTTCATCTTGCTGGTTGGTAGTCATGAAGAGAGTCTTCTGGTGCTTTCCTCTTCATTTTAGGGATTGCTACTTCTTCACTGGTTCACGTACTTTTACTTTCACAGAGTTGCATAAATGAATTCTTTTCAATCTCTTTCCCACATCTTCTCTTTCAATATTGATATAGACTGTTTTTCTGTGCGTGTGATGGTATCATTGCTCTGATGTTACAATAAACAATGCAACAGGAGAACAGGTTGATCTTCCACTGGTAGATATATAACTTTTTCTGTAAATTTATGAACACTTTGTAATAAGGATATATTAATAGTTCAGCTTAATGAAAATAAAGCAGCAACATTGTGACTTTAAAAATGAAAGGGAGGAGAAGTTTTGCATTGCGAGGCTGTAGATATGTGAGAAACCTGGGGGGGTGCATTCTTCACCTCCTGATGGCCACTAAGAGGATAGTCCCTCCAGAGGTGAAGATAGTCCCTTGATTTAAGGGACCATTGTTAGTCATCTGCAAGAGTATTAAAAAAAATGAAAGTTGACAAGTGGTGAAGAACATAGCAGCCTGGTAGTCCAGGATAGAATGGTTGCCCAGGTTAGTGACCAGCTATTGCTGGGAAGGGAAGAAATTGGGATTTGACTGGGGCTTCTGCTTAGATCGAACAAAGCAGTGAGGACCATACTGAAAGGCTTAAAATGGCTCAGGTTGGGAACTGGCAGTTTGGAATAAAAGTGGCACAGGAGGGATTTGTGATGGGTTGGCAGTGGCAGTCGGAGTCATCCATTTCTGCAAACTATTACTGTCAATTGGCCAAGCAGAAAGTGTGAGTTTGCCCTAAATAACTGGAAGATGAATCAATAGTTTGATTACATATTTCTTATGTACATGTGCATTTGCCACTGGATTCAAGGAGGTAGAGCAAATGCCTTGGGGAGGAAGGTGTAATCCTGTTCTTTATCTCTGCTTTTAGAATCTGACACTATGTGCCTATGATGAATCTGTGCAATATTGCTTGCCTTTAAAAAAAACTTTCTTTAACGTGGCTGTAATGGAAATATATAATTATTTCCAGAACTTTTTAAAAAGTTTTCATCATTAATTTTCCATGGGAAGGATGTGTTTTTATTTAAAATTTGAGAAAGCTAAATATTATCCTGTCACAATTATACACGTATCAACAATGCTTTTAAGAAAGCAAAAGCCTTCACATGCATAAAATAGTTGTCATTGTTAAAAATGCAAAAACCGAAATATTACTATTTGCAAATGTTCAAACTATAAACTGTTTTGCACAAGAGATGTAGTATACTTGTATTAAAGAAGCTAAGGTTGATTCCCCCCCTACCCCCCAGGGAAAGTCACTGTAAATTTCTCTTGTCCTGGCTATTAAGAAAAAGTGGTATCAGGCATTTCTGTTGCTTTCCAAAAAGAGTGATGATAATGGTTTGCATTTAATATGAATTCTATTTTTATGGTTTTATTGTATTCTGCCTAGACTCATATTTCTGTGAAATGGGTGATGTATAAATATAATAAATGAATATTTAATGATATTAATTTGGGTTCAAAGGATGGGATATAAACACTTTAATTAAAAAGTTGGCAACGGAGAGTGAGACCCCCTCAACACATTCGATCTGATCTGTTGCCCTTACTATTATCATCACTTCTGTTTTATTGTTTTTATTTCAGTTTGATTGTTGTGAACTGCCCAGGATCACTGAGAGTCAGGCGGCATAAACATTTAATGTAATATTTCCCACATTATAGAACAAGATAGTCTGTATCTCCTTCCATCACTTCATCACTATTTTTTCCCATTTCCAGCTGGATTCCAGTATTCTGTGGCTACAAAAACAGGGGGGAGGGGGTTGGATCAAATCTAGGTGACCTCTACTTTCCCTCCCTTTAACTGCCAAACAAAAGTGTGTGGAAAAGTGTTTGGCACCAGAATTTGAGAAAGCTGCTTTAGAGATTAGAGAAAAAATAAATGCTGAACCATCAACGTATCAAATTACCTGCAAGGTGAAATCATGCAAGCCAAGGTGAACTACAGGTAGTCCTCGACTTACAACCAAAATTGAGCCCAAAATTTCAATTGCTAAGTGAGACATTTGTAAAGTGAGTTTTGCCTCATTTTACAACCTTTCTTGCTAGAGTTGTTAAGTGAATCACTGCAGTTGTTAAGTTAGTAATACGGTTGTTCAGTGAATCTGGTTTTCCCATTGGCTTAGCTTGTCAGGAGGTTAACAAAAGATGACCACATGATTCCAGGACACTGCAACAGTCAAATACATGCCAGTTGCCAAGCGTCTAAATTTTGTTCACATGACCATGGAGATGCTGCAATTGTTGCGTGAAAAATGGACATAACTGACTTTTTTCAGTGCTGTTGTTAACAGTCACTAAATAAACTGTTGCAGTAAGTTATGGATTACATGTATATATTAAAAAAATCAGTTTCCTTTCACTTCCTTTCTCTTTTCAACTGTCTTTCCCCTAAAATCTTGTATTTGAAGAATAACTACTCTTAAATTCTTGGGTAAGAACAACTGTTTAGTACTAGTGATATTTCCTGCATTATTAGCCACGGGGAAACACAATCTCTCTCTTGCATACTGCATTTTTTTTAACAAAAGCCCCTGTAAAGTCTTTGTTTTTGTTGGTAAGATCTATTAAATAGTAAATATATGGTGAACAACCAAAGCCATTAGCAGTCTTCTCCAAACCAGAACATTCTAGTTGTATTGGCACTGCTGTTTCCACCATTCCCAACCAAAAACCTTTTTAGCTAGGCAAACTGGAAATTTTGGGAAGGGCTGCTCTAGAGTGTGAATAGTCATTTGGCCAATCCTTCTTCTTCTACTGAGGCAGCTGCTGTCTCCCTTCCTTCCCCCACTTCCCAATGGGATCTATGTCTCATTTTTTATTTGAATTTATTTCTTGCTCTCGGGAAAAACAGAAGGGAGGTGTTGATGTACTTTTAAAAATGTCATTTGATTGTGGAAATGTTCCTGCTTCTAGTTCACTAATCTGTGTAATGTTGTTCCCCAAAACACTTTACACTTGTCCATGTAGAAAAGAAAGTTTATTATTCATGCTGCTCACCAGGATGCAGTCTTAGAAAAAAGAGCAATGCGGCTGCTTGGCACATCACCCTCTTCCCCACATATTTATTTTCCCCAGAATGAGGAGAGATCCCCATCCCATCTTTGATGGTTTTGAAGGCCAAGCATATCTTACATCCTGGGCTCTCTCTCTTCTTCTAGATCCATGACAAGAACAGAAAGGCTTGAAGGAAAGTGCAGTGCAAAGGGAACAACCCTTACTCATTTGCTTGCACACTTCTCAGTCCAATAAAAACACCCCTTACACACATACACTTCTTCTTGCTAAGGTGTGGATAGCCAAGCCATTTCTGGGGATGTTAGAATAGGCAGTTCCAATACAGGTATGGTATTTTTGGTAGATACGTTGGATGCAGAATTGCAAGACATATGATGGATTCATAGCTGCAAATATTTTCTCCTTGACCATAGAGAGACACTGGGGGAAAATCCAGTGTGAGGAAGGCAGAAAGGCGGGGGCTGGGGTAAATCACAAAATCATGCAAGGGAAGGATAATTACATGTATCAGAAAATGGGAAGGAGGCCATTGTCTTGTGATTAGAAAGCGAGGCTTCAGGCTCGCTTGAAAACTGTCCCCTGCAAGCCAAAGAGGTAGCTGTATGGCAGTCAGTATGTGTATGATTTTGAGTGGTGTATTGTTCAGGGAGGGTATCTGAGAATCCCTTTCCCTGTAACAAATTATCCTGTATTAATGAACTCTTGCGCTTTGACACACTTTCTATGTTTAATAAAAACTGCATGTACTCAAGTATTTAACAACTAGTTAAAGCTGGCCTACTGCTGGAGCCCTGGCATAGGCAGAAAACAACCCTACAATGCTGTCTGGATCCAGTCCAGGAATGGAAGTCAAGATTGCTAACGGAATAGATGATAGTTGCCTCCTGTTTTATTGATGATGGTAACCCGTAATTGCTCATAGCTAAAGCTGTCATAAGGCCACATCCACTCTGTCCTTGAGCCATCTTTTTCCCCCTTGACTCTCCCTACTTGTCCAATGTTCCTTACATCCACTCCTCATCCCCAGATCCCTATTTCAACCATGTTGCAAAATAGCTTCACAGAGCTGTGTAGCTAATAGTGCAAATGGATACCCTGTTTATATCACTTTCTGTTGATCTATTTATTGGCATTCACTTGATTTTTACTGGTGAAATAGGGCCTACTAAGTGCAACTTTTTCCATATAATCTCTTGGAAATTGGAATATGCAGAGACTGTATGCCTGAATCAGGCATTACATGGTATCATAATATCTTTGAATTCAAGCAGTAATTTCCATGTTCCCTTCATTATCCCCTAGTTCTATGATATACTGAGCCAATTCCTTCTTTGCTTCCATGCCTGCGCTTTGTCTTCTATGTGACAAATTCACTTTTAGGTCTCCAGGAAGCATTCTTGACATCAAAAAGGATAGCTAAGAGGCAGCATGCTTCTTGGGCATAGAAATAGATTATTTCTTGGGTAGCACCTTTGGGAAGTCGGGGTATTGCCATGGCAGGCTGGCAAAGCAAGCATTTAGTAGCAGGAATGGTATTTTGCTGGATTATAAGTATGTTCCATGTTCTATATGATGAATCAGAAATATACAAAAATGCACCTTGAAGCTACATGTTGAAGAAGGGGGAGGCAAGCTGTAAAAATTCTGTATATATCATGTATGTATATGTATGCATGTGTATGTGTGCATGCGCATGCCCATGTGAGGCCAAAAAGAGGAAATGTGGAAAATGTGGAAGATTACATATTCAGCATTTGATGCTTTTATACTGCCACCTGCCTCACTCACTATCACTCTTTTCTTGAAGCACTGCATCTGATTCCTCAGTGATCTGCAGAAGTGTGCTCATCTCAGGGCTTTCGCTTCTCAGCAGATCTGTGTTTTCT
Source organism: Ophiophagus hannah (assembly GCA_000516915.1). Lineage (NCBI taxonomy): Eukaryota > Metazoa > Chordata > Lepidosauria > Squamata > Elapidae > Ophiophagus > Ophiophagus hannah. Next base: position 10,219 of record AZIM01001068.1, read on the forward strand.
GTCTCATCTCCACCAACTTCCACCATCTCTGTGGCTTTCACTTCTACCTCTCCCTCACGGATCTTCTTGACATGAAAGGTGAAAGGTGGCACTTTATAGACAGCTGTCTTGGAACGTGCATAGACTACATGATCAGGGGTGAAGGACTTCTTCAGCTTATCTCGGGAAGTCTTCATCTTCTCCCTGCGTTCAGTGGTGACTATCTTTGTGCCTAGTTTGTTCATTCTCTTCTCCAGGTTATGTCGGGTCTTCTCTAGATTTTGCTTGGTTTTCTCCAGGTTCTCTTTGGTCTTCAGCTTGGTCTTCTCTAGGTTCTCTCTAGTTTTCAACTTGGTCTTCTCCATTTTCTCCTTAGAGAATGCCTTCTTGAAGTCATCAACCTTCCTCATGCTGCTTCTCTTAATACGTTCTGCTCGTGATTCCTCAATAATCTCTTCAACTTCAACCTCTTCATCTGAGGAGAGCTCAATATGATCCTCTCCAGGGTGCTCCTCACCAGCTGGGATCTCTTCCCCTTCTTCCTCTTTTTCCATTTCTTTCACAGATTTACTTATGCTCAGCTTGGTTGGCAGTTTCACCTCATCCTGCAAAACAAAAACAAAAACTACTGTGTGCATAATTTTTTGATCTTGTAGAAATTAACAGGCAGTTAAACTTTAGCTATGGTAAGAAAGCAGTAATTCTTTTTAGTTTTAGCTAAGATGGATTTGCTAATCCTGATAATTTAGTGTGTTTAACACAGATAGCAATCATCAATCCCAATCAGCTTAAAAATCAATCCATTTATAGACCAAACTAGAACCTTACCTGGAAATTGTTTGATTGTTGTTTAAGTCTTTCTGTTATTTTGGTACCTACACTTTGAAGTAAAATTCCATATCTAAGCATCATATTCATATAGGAAGTCTGGATCGTGATTTATAAATATTTTGGGGAATCTTTACAATACTTACTATATATTTCATTTTCATTTTATGGCCAAAAGGCCAAGTAGTGGTAATAAATTACTTCTAAAATAATATATAAGATTGCCAAATTTTTGTGCAGTAACATATAAAAGTAGACAAAGAAAAATCAAGAGCCATTGAACTTGTCTGAAAATGGCTTTGCCTCAGCATTACCCACTGGTCATTTTTTTTCATGTCTGCTACTCTACTGTATCTACCTCAGATTTGTCTGGGGCTCTATCATTCTAAATTTTGGATTAGTTTTAACTATAAGAATCAAGCTTTTTAGCATATTTTTATATGCATTACTCCTTATTTATTGCTGGATGTTCTGTATATTTGAAAACAAATTATTTTCTTTTTCCTTTCTGCTGGCTAATGGCTGCACTAAATTTATTTGGATTTGATCATGGCAAAAATGTTATTGTCTTATTCTTCCTTACTTTGCTTTTGAATGCCATACAAATGATGAGCTGCACAAAGCATTACTTAGCAAATCCTGAATGATAGCTATTTCGTCAGTGGCAGAAATGGAACTATTCTCAGCTTTGTCATAGTATGATTTTATGGACCTCTTTTTGCAAATGTTCTTTAGAACAGATATCTGTTCTATAGTTGTTCTTTGCTTTTGGATGTCCCAAGTATAAAACAATAGCAGATACTTTGAATAAGTAACTCATCTTGAGTTACTCATGAAGTTATAAAGGCAGGAGAAAAATCTAATGTTGTTAACATGCAGCATTCATGGTTGATGTTCTGTGTTATGTCACATTGGGCAGCTCAATTCTTATTAAATTACAAATGATAGCTAACTTTAGGAAAGATGGTGTAAGAATGACTTTAATAGGTAATTAACTTTCAAAAGTATCTTAGACAGATCATCAAAACTATTCACAGGCACTCTCACACATGCCATGATCTTGGAAAATTTCACTTGGTGGAATATGTTGCTTTAAAATGCTTTTTTGATATCAGCATGCTCAAGTAATGATTGTCAAAGGATTCTCCTCCCTACCCTGACCAATGCATATAATTTGATTTGAAAACCTTAAGTAATGTAAAGAAAAGTAGGCAGTTAAAGATAGCAGTATATTTAATAGATCTGCAGCAATAGTAGCAACCATATTTTTCAGTACTCTCTTTCTGTTTCTTGGCAATGTAATGATGAGATATGTAGTTAGGTAGGTAGATATAGTATATACTTTTTCATAGATTAGATATCATTTTATTAAATGCATGGAATGTCATCTTGAGTTGGCAGATGTGTGTATATGTGTATACTTTGTGTACAGAGAAAAAAACAACTGTCAGGACAGATAAGAAAGAAATACATACATAGAATATAGATACATATATTATTTGATTAAATACCCTTATACTGTTAAGTCAGTTAACACAGTGTAAAATAGTTTAAAATCATATAATCAACTTTGTCTAGTCTTTTGTCAGTAATTTCATCATGGATTCTGTGTTTGAAATTCATTTAAAAAGCTATTTTAAGATCAGAACCCATTTGCTTTGGGAAAGTGAAATAATTAACCTACTAGATGTCAGAACTGTTCTGAAAGTGCCTTTTGAAAAGACTGGATTAGCTAAAAGTTTAATAGAGTCAATTATTATTTAACTACCAACAGCTGCAGGAAGTAGCAGGACAGTAGGAGAAAAGAAAATCTATGTGGTTGGGTTACCTTTGCAAGATACCTGCCCACTTTGGCTTTTCTGAAGGTACATTTTCCATCCGGCTGTTGAAATTGTTCTCATACTGGCATATAAGTGTAAGAATGCAGCTTTAAGCTATAACCTATATAACCTTCGCTTGCTTTTTTTCTCTCCCTATCTTTTTTTTTAAGGGAAAAATGTTGATATTTGTATTGGGATTCTTTTGGCTAAAGAACATGACAAGGATTATTTAAACACATAAAAATAGTGGGATTTATTTAACACATGGCCCTGAAATATTATGACTGTTTTGATTTCTGCCATATCCTGCAGACTACCTGAAAGCATATTATGTATCCTGGCATTGGTTTGGAACCAGGATGCAGAAACTATTGTTAAAACAATGATGAAAGGGATGGAGAAGGCAGCGTTCATAAGTTATACTAGGCTAACATAACATTGACTTGTTGGATAAATGATTGGAATAACACAATACACAAAACTGGGAATATTTTGGAAACTGGAACACCAATTTTTTAAAAACATGTTTTCAACTTCCAGTATAATATTATAAAATGATTGGTGTAGTGATTAGTTTGGTTGTAGTGGTTAAGACACTGGGCTAGAGACTGTGAGACTATGATTTTTAATCTTTCAATGGGCCAAAACTAGCTGGGTGACCTTAGGTCAGTTGTTCCCTCTTAATCCCAGAATGCAGATAATATCAAACTACTTCCGAAAAAACTTGCCAAGAAATTGAAGGGGCTTGTCCAGGCATCCATCAGAAGTCAACAAATATTCAAATGCTCATTCACTCCACTCCAATACCCCTCCACATATTTTTAAAAATATTTTAAAAATGAAATAAAGTATAGCTGGATATGTCAATAAATGTGTCCATAGGCATAGTCAGATATATGGCCATCACACTGGAGATCCAAGCCATAAACTATAGTTTATAAATCACAATGATAGATTTTATACAGCATGCCTAACCAGAGGCAAAACAGCCATCTTATTGTTCTGACCCAGGCTTCGTAAATCGTAACTGTTCACAAACTTGTTTTAAAAGCAAAACCTATTTTATTGCAACTCTGGGAATTGTTTTCATTCCCAGCCGGAGCTAATCTTAAACAGTCCCCCAAGATAAGTACATACCTTTCAGTTCTGTGGAATACTGCCAAAAACAGAAGTATCCAATTAACTATAAAAGAAACCAATCGACGTACAAGAAAAAACCAACCAAAGTACACAGAGCTTCAAGGATGACTCAGAACCGATCAAACTACTTTGCTTCCTGCAAAGGTTTCATCATTTAGGCCTGACTTTTATTCCTTATGGGAGGGGCAATCACCTCCCAGCCTTATTTCCGAGTTGCCCCTTTTGTTTCAGCTGCTCTCGCCTTCTAGCAGCTTTGCGTACATGCGCACTGGGAACAGGCTCTCTGGGTTCTCTGCTTCGCTTCTGCCAGACTCTGAAGGCTCCGAAGCACCCCACCCCCAGATGGTCCTGGCCCCATCCCTGCATCGGACGCAGAACCCTCATCCAAGTCCTCTCCAGACTCTCTGACTGGTCCCCTTTCTTCCCCACTCTCTGATTCCGCTGCCATCTGCTCCGGCTACCAGTGAACCACAACATTTATGACTTAGCTTAATGTATGGCAGAACCCCAAAAGTGGAAGCAGTAGGCACCTTTAAGAAGCATTTGTCAAAGGTCTTTCTCTGCAGACAAGTAGTAGAATTCCATCTGCCATTTTATATTACTGAAAAATTTGTGCTTTTTCTACTTTTAAAACTTTCATCAACCTCAGTAAATTTGTTTTGAGTACTAATAACCAATTCACTATATATGCAAATTATTTTATGTACTCCAATATGGCTGCTTGATGACATTTAAAAACTAATGTTTTATGGACAATTATATTTGATCTGGAAATGTAATCAGAACATTTAAATAAAACATGCTAAACAATCATTAAAAAGCAATGGATGCTTAAAAATTTAAATTAGTATTAAAGCTGTGTAATTTTTTTTCACTGAACTGCAATAGATAGCTATAGTTAGATATGGAAATTCTGAAAAAAAAGCAAATGATAGAATACCAATGAAAATCACAGTGGAAATGTCCTGAATGAAGATAAATTTCCCTATCTCACAGGTGTCAAACATGATTGTGTCATGTGACGTATTGTGATGTTTTTTGCCTTTGAGGAACTGGGATGGGTGTGGCCTGCACGTAACGTGTCTGGCCCGTAGGCCACAAGTTTGACAGGCCTGCCCTATCTGATTAATTAGTTGCAAATGGGAAAATTACACCTCTTGGATACAAAAGACCAGTACCTTTTCCCCTCAAATAAATTTGGTTAACTACACAAATTTCACACGAATTGTAAGAAGCTGAAAAAAGTCTCAGGAAAGTGAAGTAATAACACAAAGCAAGTGAGATATACATTATATCCATGTTAAAAGCCTAATTGGAAGTAAGCTCAGTTAGGACATTTGGTGATAGGGCAGCTATTCTTAAAAGAGTAATTCTAGCATTCAGAATATCCTACTACAAAACCCAGCTTTTTCTTCGCAAATGAGACATAAGCAATCTTGCTGAAGACTATCCAAACATAGCAAGCCAGAGAACTGAGTGGATTGGGGTTTTTTATGTGACACTTTCTAGCTATACAGTATTTCAGCGGCCTCCAACCTTTTGTTCATGAGGGACCGGTTCCTTGGAGAGAGGTTTTTCTGAGGACCGGAGGTGGTTTTCTGTGCTGCCTGTATTCTTTGGGTTGTTTGTGCAGCCCAGTTTCTGGCATGCTCGGACCGATGCCACTCCATGGACCAGGGTTTGGAGACCCCTGCAGTATTGGACAGATCAGAATTTCTAATGAGAGGCCCTTGATGGGGTAAAATTTATCCCTGGCTCATTCCTTGGTTTTTTTTTATTTCAGTTAGGATAGCTACTGGTAATTAGAAGCTCCAGGTTTCAGCAGTTTTTTTGATCGGGGTCAGCAAACAATTTCTATAACGGGTCAGGTCCTGCCTATCTTCTATAGGCAGAGCTGGCAGGCCAAAGAGCATGGCAACCATTGGACAGTGCTAGCCTGCAAGAATTTTATGCCCCTCTGTATGTGGGAAGAATAGCTGAGGCCCAGGGCCTGGCAATCTGTCAACTGTCCACTCAATTTTTAGCTTGTTTGCCATATAAAAGCAGGCAGTGAGACTAATTTGTCCTGTGAGCTGGCAAGCCCTATTTTAGACTAAAAAGCTGCACTTCCTCCTAAGATACAGTGTCTGGGATGCCCATGCTTTCTGAAAGTATTTGGGCACAGTAAATGCACCAAGCACAACTATATATTGGTTGGTTTGGATTTAATTTATTGTGCAAATGTATCCAGTTTTGGCTAATTCAGTGAATCTTGATTAAAACAACCATCGCTTTGTTTGAAGTGTGATCTCATGCATTGAGCATGAGCTCAACCCCTTAAGTTTTATTCCCACCCACTGCAAGTATGTTCCCTCTCTGCCCCAATAACTTTCTCTCAGTGTAACGCAGCCTTCTCTCTCCCCTATGCCACAATGATATTGTTTTAGCCTAGCGTGGGGACTCACATTATTATTTCTGCACTAAAGCATTCCTTACAAAAACAAAGTTAGAGAAAAAGATTTTAATTAGATTTTCTTTATGTCAAGGATTTTTTTTTAAATGGGCAAACTTTCAATTAAGTAAGCACTGCGACTTTAGTGGTGCATCTTAGATATCAAAAAGATGCCCGACTCTTTATCTATCACCCCAAACCTTTAGCATTTTTCACAAATAAGAGATTTACCTAGCATTGTGACTGCAAGCAAAAGTAAAGTGTGCAAACAGACATGTGGATGAGAAGGAAGCAGATATGAAATGAGATTGGTTTTCACCCAAGCAGCACATAGCGTGCATCCTGCCTGGCATTCTCAAGCCATGCTGGAAATAGCCACTACCATACAGAGCATTGGGACAGAAGCTTAAAGACAGGAAGATTTATGACCCCAGAGCTGTACTATTTGAAGAGTGGGAATGGGGAAAGCTGTGGAATTACTGGGAAAATTCTTTCCCATTGGCTAAGGGGAAGCAGGAAGGGGAAGGGGAGTCAAACATGGAAATCAATTCTCTTCACACAAGAATTAAGACTTCTGGCAACATTTTAAACATCTCGATTTTGCCAAGCAGAACTCCTCAGCATGGCTTTCCTTGTCTTTCCCTTTTTCTTAAGGAGTTGTTGGATGAAGCGAGTTTCCACTTTCTTCCTAATGGGATGATGGTAATTTTGTCACTTCACTCCTTAAGGTACCAAGAATTAAAACTGATTAGCGAAATGCCAATAGCATGAATTAGAACACTGTTTTTTAAGGGATTGCATTCTTGTCTGATAATTCAGTCCAATTAACTGAAGAATATCAAGAGTCACATATGAAATAGAGAATGAGATAATACCGAATATTTCCTGTTCAAATGAATTTTATCTTCCAGGCATATGTTAATTTATGGCAGTACCATACTTTATACTGGTTAGCAAGAGCTGCCCAAACATACTGTATCTGTGATAGTGAATTACCATGGAAATAGTTTTTTGGGGGATGAAGTGACTGGAGGAAAATTTAATCCTTCCCATTTCTGCTGATATTCTTTTATTGCCAGTCCTTTCTCCTTGTTATAATTATTAGTTGAATATGGAGAAAAGAAAATCAGTGAATTGGAGGAAGATTAGAAAACTACCTCCAGATTTTTCATAAAAGAAGCCTTTCCAGATTTCATTTTCACAAAAATATTCTATTATTTTCTCCATTGTTCTAAACCGATAAGCTACTTCCTGTTATCACCTGGACATATTTCCACTTGTTGCTCTCAGTTTTCCAGACCCATGCCACTTGTTGTCCTCAGTTTTCCAGACCCATTATGCTAAATGTGTGGCTATGGAAAGCATCCAGAAGGTATCTTGATGATAAGGAAAGAATGATTTTTCTAACTCTGCTATAATGAAGCTGTGTCTTTGCATTGACAAAGATGATTCTTTAGAGATAGGCAAATAGGACTGGGGGGACCCAAGTTCAACATCCATTAAAGCTTCTTGGGGTAGTCAATCTCTCTCAATTCAATGTACCACATAGTTGATGTGGAGGGGAAACTGTTATGTTGGGAGAAACGCAAGAGGCATATCTCATATATGCAAGAGGCATATCTAACAACACGGTGCTTACAATGACATAGCTATACTCTAAAATAAAAATATTCACTATTTACATAGAACATCAGAAAACACAGACTTATAAATAATTCCCAGTTTTCTGGTTCTATAATCCTATTTTTTTCCATACCTTTATTCTTAGATTCTCTTTCCTTTTTTAATTCTATGCAAAGTGCTTTACCTTCCACTTATTTATTCATCACTTCTTTTGTTAGCCAATGATTTCCTGGCTCAAAGCTCTGTAGACTTTATAGATATAGTATTAGGTTTCTAGGGTGCATTTCACTGTATACAGTGACTGGCCCAAAGTCACCCAGTGAATTTCTTCAGTGGCTGAAGATTGTCTAACATCTAGATAATTCTTATACAATCCTTTTGTTTTGGAGTTGCCACCTTTCCCATTCCTTATTCAACATCTTAATCACTACACTATGCTCTCTTCCATCAATGGGGCTCTGCTGTATCTTCACTTTTTCCCTTCTAGCAATTCCTATTCAGCACTTACTGCATTCTAAACTTTGTATTCAGGTTATATACAAAGGCATAGATAAATATTCAAGGGTGATGCATTAAAATATACAACTCTGGCTAATATGCTAGATTTGCATTTGGGGGAAAATTTTTGTATCTTGCTATTTACATACATGCTACTGTGCTGACTTTCAGAGCCTATTTGAATCTGTTAGGCCAAACATCTGTAAAAGTAATAAAGTTGCAACTGTAGTCCAAACTTTACAATTAGGCTTTTGTGGACGGGAAAGAGTTGCTGTTTGGAATCAGGATATCCCCCACCCCTTTCATGGTGCAGGTCTATCGTTTTGTTCACAACAACACCTGGAAGGGCAATTCTTCATCTCCCAGAGACTCCAGTCATCATTGGCCAGAAACATCAGGAATCACTTCCTTCCCTGGGAAACTGCACAATTAATGCCTGAACAAAAGTTTCCCCTGCTTCAGAGTTGCATAGCTATATCTGGAAGCCAGCCATATCCGGACAGCATAGCTCTGATTCTTATCAATCTCTTCTTGGCTTCACAACATTTGTACAAGGAGAGATGAATTCCAACCCTCCCCATTGGTGCACGTAGGTCATGTCTTACTTGTTGATCTTCTGCTTGCAGGTGGTCCATATTTCAGCGGGGAACTATAACACCACAAATTATGGAACCCAGTCAATATCAGAATAGAATCCCAATTACTATTATTTTTAGATTTTAGCCTGCCTTTTTTATCTGTACCTTAAAGAGGCAAATATACCAATAATCCTTTTTCATCCTATTCCCCTACACACACACACACACACACACACACACCCAATGAGATGAGTGAATGGCTCCAAGTCACTGAGCTGGTTTTCGTACCTAAGAGAGGCCTATAACTCATGGTCTCCTGTTTTCTAAGCCAAAATCTTAACCACTATACCATCAACTCTTTAGAATTCAACATAACTGGAAGCATCAGATTAGGAAACACTGTAGAGACCATGCTGTTGCAATCAAGGGAACTGTGATTCAAACATATCAGGTAGACAATAGATAAAATTAAGTTTAAAAAATAGATAAAGGGTGGCAACAATGAAAGATTAACTTCCCAGAAATATACAGGTAGTCCTTGCACTAAGTTCAACAACTGCTCAAATCAAATAAGCTGAACAAATGGTATTTACAATGGGTCCTCACAGTACATGAACTATGACCATGTGTCCCCACAGTCACATAACCAGAATGTCCAATGTCCTCTTCCAGCTTCCCACAAACAAAGTCAATGGGGAAGTTGGCAGGAAATTGGAAAGGGCGTTGGTAGACTTACCGAGAACGCATCTTCTCAGATAGTGTAGACAGGATCCATGCATGGGATGTATTCAGCTCTGTTCAGCTATAGACTGAATAGAAAAAACTGAAGACACACCCCCTTTGGGCCACCATCTCCAGTTCTTGATGAAGTCGAGGTCTTCTTGTAGATGCTGCAAGAGTCCCATCTTTGTATAACATTCATAATTAGTAGTGTCTTAAATAGTCCAAAAAAACATGACAGCCAGAAAAAGAAAAATGGGTGGGGCTAGATCCTGTCTACATCATCTAAGAAGGTGCATTCTCAGTAAGTCTACCAACGCCCCTTCTCTAGAATGGTTTCAACAGGATCCATGTATGGGACATACCAAAGCATTGTCCGATGGGCGGGATTCTGGCCACTATTGAGTCTGTTCTTCTGGTAGGACCCTTTGCAAGACTCTCCGTCCAAAAGCTGCCTCCGTGGAGGCAAATGAGTCAAGTCTATAATGTCTAATGAATGGTGAAGGAGAGGACCAAGTTGCCGCCCTACATATCTCCTCCACTGTAGCCTGAGTAGCCCAAGCCGCTGTAGTGGCCGCACTATGTGTAGAGTGAGCTGTGATATGTGACGGAGCAGGTAACCCCTGTGCTGTGTAAGTCTTAACAATGGTTGCTCTAATCCATCTGCCTATGGAAGAAGAAGACACCTTCTGACCTAAAGAGTTCTGATGAAGAGATATAAACCTAGCCTCTGTCTTTCAAAAAGAAGCTGTTCTTTTAATGTATATGTGAAGGGCTCTCCTTACATCTAACATGTGCCAAAGTCTTTCTCTAGGGTGAGATGGATTTGAGCAAAAATTTGGCAAAATAAGTTCTTGCACCCTATGAAAATGAGAATTGACTTTAGATATAAAAGTAGGATCCAACCGCAAGACAACTCAATTGGGATAGAATATACAGAGGTCAGCTCTTACTGACAGAGCTGCCAGCCCTGATATCCTCCTGGCCAAAGTGATGGCCACCAAGAAAATTAGTTTATAAGATAGGTACTGTAGGTTGACAGTTCTAAAGGGCTTGAAGGGTGAAACCGTAAGGGCTTGCAGCACTTTGGTGATATCCCAGGTGGGAAATGTATGTATGACCGCCAGTCGTAAATTTGATGCTCCTTTGAGAAAACGCCGAATTAAAGGGTCCCATGTTAATGAGTCTAGTCTTGTGCATGATAGTACCGACGAAAGTGCCGCCACCTGTCTACGAAGTGTTGCTGGAGCAATCCAGTCCCTGCTGCAAAAATTCTTAACACCTGGGAGATTGAAGCCTCAGTGGGGGCAAAGTCCCTATCCCTTCTCCAAGTACAAAAGACCCTCCAAGTGGCCTCATAAAGTTGGATAGTGGATTGTCTTCTGTCCACCTGTATGGTGTTAATAACTTGAGAGGAAAGATCAGCCCCCTTCAGCAATCACCTCTCAAGTGCCAGGAGGCCAATTGGAGCCATTGAGGCTCTGGGTGTTGAATTAGCCCCTGGCTGAGACCCTTTCAGGGGGAATCCTCCATGGGCATGACACAGACAGACTGACCAAATCCATGAACCATGGCCTCCTGGGCCAGTACAGTGCCACAAGGAGAATCTCCACCTTCTGCTTCAGGGTCTTCCTGATGACTGCCGAGATGAGTGGCTATGGAGGGAAGGCATAAAGGAGTCACCTCTGGCCACTGATAGTGAAGGGCATTGACTCCCTCCACCCCCCGGGATGGGAACCTGGAGAAGAAACAAGGCAGCTGATGATTCGTCTCAGATGCAAAGAGATCCAATACTGGGTGACCAAATCTTTTAGAATTCTCTTGGAAGAGAAGAGGATGCAATGCCCACTCTGCATGATCTATTGTGGATCTACTCAACCAACCTGCCCTGACATTCAGCACCCCTGAAATATGTTCAGCTTTGATTGAAATCAAGTTCTGTTCTGCCCAGCTGCAGAGGTGAGAAGCCTCTTTCTGTAATGTCCTGGATTGTGTCCCCCCCGACGATGATATGCGCCTTAGTGGCCACATTGTCCATCAGGAGTAGCACCTCCTTCCCACAATTAGAGACTCAAATTCCCTGAGAATGAGGTGGGCCGCTCTTAACTCTAGCTAATTGATATTGTGTTTGAGGTCATTATCGGTCCAAGTGCCCTATGCCACCTTGTCCTGACAATAGGCCCCCATCCTGAAAGACTAGCATCAGTAGTTACGTTTATACGATCTTTATCTTTAAAAGAGCATCCCTTGTCTAAGACCGAAGCAAGGACGTTAACACTTTGGTTGGCAATCTTACTCAGATGTGTGAAGTCCCCTTCTTTGTTCTCTGAAACGATAGTAAGAACCACTGCAATTCACGGGAATGCAGCCATGCCCATGGTACAATGTCAAGGCATGATATCATTTTGCCTAGTAGTTGAGACATTTGGGCAGGGGAAGCCATCCCGGGGGAATGGAAATGAGCCGCTAACACTTGAATGTCCTCTCTTCTTCGTTGGAAAAGGAACACTAATTCGTTTTTTATGTCTATTATGGCACCTAAATGCAATAGCCTGGTAGAAGGATCAAAATGGCACTTTTTCCTGATTAACTAAGAACCCATGAGTTTCTAAAGTCTGCAGGGTGGTCCTCAGGTCCCTAGTAGCTAGATCCTGAGAAACCGACTGAATTAAGATATCATCCAAGTAGGCCAATATCCTAATTGGTACTGTTCTAAGATGAGTTGTTAGAGCAGCCGGGACCTTGGTAAATGTCCTGGGGGCAGATGCTAAACCAAACAGGAGGGCTCTATATTGGAGGTGTCTGCCCGCGTAACAAAATCTTAAATACTGGCAGTGGTCTGGAAGGATAGGGATATGTAAGTACACCTCTGTAAGGTCAATTGAAGTTAAATAGTCCCCATGTTTCACGCCCTTCAAAATAGATTTAAGCATGTGCATCTTGAACCTATGATAAATAATAAAAGAGTTTAGTCTTTTAAGGTTCAAAATGGCCTCCAGCCCCCCGACACTGTGGGAAGCATAAATAACATCGAATAGAATCTGTGGCCCTGTTCTTCCTCTGGGACAACTTCCACAGCTTGGATTGTTAGAAGATGCTGAATTGCCTCCTCCATCAGTTTTCGTTTGGAGGTGTTTGTCAATACTGGGCATCGGATGAAAAATCTCAGGGGACAGGATTGGAATTCAAGGGCTAGACCCAGCCTTGTTGTCTGTCTAACCCAAGCATCTGAGGTTGTTTGCTCCCATTGGTCTGCGAAAAACTGAAGTCTGCCGCCAACAAGAGCCATGGATTGCTTATTTGTATTTGCGAAAGGGCCTGCTGGTGGACCCTCGAAATGGCCATTTGGCCTGAGGCTGCAATCTTGCCTTGTAACGGCCACCTTGTGCAGATTGGGATTCCTGCTGCTGGCCGAAGTTTCCTTGATTCCTTTGATTAGTTGCCCTGTAGAAAGGTGCATGAAAGGAACATCTATAATAGGGTGAGAACCTGGTTTCTCCTTTCCTCAAGACTGACGGCAAGATCTTACGTTTGTCCTTTGATTCAATGAGCACAGGATCTAATGGGGCACCAAACCGTTTGCCACCTTTATATGGAGCTGATGCAAGTTTCCATTTTCTTTTGGTGTCTGCCTGCCAATACCTGTACCACAATAACCGGTGGGCAGCCACCGCCAAAGACAGGGCGCGAGATGCGAACTTCACAGAGTTCAGTGTTGCATCTGCCATGTATTCTGATGCAGCAATCACCTTGTTGAAATCTAGGTGGGCTCTGATGTTGCTAGTTGGTACTTGTTGGCATTTGCCGTTGCCAAATCAGCGACGCTCTGGTGAAAAAGGATGTTGCTGTGGCAGTTTTGACCACCCAAGCTGCTGCCTGGTGCATCTTCCGCCACACTGTCTGCCTTTTTGTCCTCGCCTTTGAGGACATCATCTTCGTCATTAAGTGTGGCTGAAGAAGATGCGAGCGCTCACACAGGATCATCAACCTCAGGAAGCTGTAACGCTGCTGCTAATGGTGTGTCAACATTGTAAAAATGTTTATCAAACACAGTCACACCAGGGCACGAACCAGGGAGATCTAATTGTCTTTGGACCATATTAAAAAAGAGTTCATAGGAAGGAATAACTTCAGTTTCCTCTTTTGGGTCCGTGAAAAGGGCTTCATTACCCCCTGGCTTATGTGAGATAATTGGTGCCTCTGTATTAAACTCCAACCCAGTGGCGTTCTTGGCTTTGGCCAGCAATGCTTTAAATAAATGAGGCCTAAAGAGTCCTTTGAATCCAGATTTTTCTGGTTGAGTCTCCTCCTCAGATAGCGTCTCAATTTCTCCTTCCTCCATGGAATAATCTGAATGTTCCTCCTCTGAGGAGACAGGAGAGTAAGGTTGGAGCAGTACAGATTGTTTCGGGGGATGGTGATGTTTGCAGCGGTGAGAGAAGCCTATGCTAGAATCTATCGGAACAGGTTGTCTCTGCTGAATTCCCCCAGTCATTCCCTGGCTAATTAACTGGGTGAACCATTGTTGTACCTCCAATGGCATTAACTGCCCTCCTGCCCCAGCCTGCTGCATTTTCACCAGCTTTGGAAAAGAAGGCGTCAATGGGACTGGGCCACTCCAATGAGAGCAACCTGGGGGTTCTGCAGTCTGAGTGTTTGTAACTGTTTGTCCTGGAATTTCTATGTCTAAATCTTCTTGGGATTGGACCGACTGACTTGTCTGATCCTCCCTGGGAGGACTGAGTTGAATTAGCTTTTCTTGTTCTCTGGAGTTCTTTCTACCTGCCTTACCAAGGCGTTATGTAGCCGACACTCGGCCTGTTCGTCTGCCTTGGTTTTCCTATTAGCTCTGGCCTTAGCCCTGATTTTGTCTGCTGCCTCCTGAGCTGAACCTCTGGTTTTGCAGGTTCGTTTGCCCCTACCTTTTTGCTGGGTGGCAGCAGCCTGATGTGGAGACAGCGTGCTGGAAGACTCATCCATGATCTTACTGGATATGGTAGAAATACTCTATCTATATAAGGTGAAGTTAACTCTGATGAAAATGGTAAGTATGCTCTCAAAGGAGATTGAAACTTCTGGGTCTATTCTACAGCCAATAAAATGCCTGCTAATATGGATTAGTTCCCTGAATATTTAAATGATTATATGATCCGTATGTCAATCACTGGCTAAAGGCCACGTTTGATAGATCCGCAGAAAAAAGGCCTCCTGATTGTGACTTGGCAACAGCAGGAAAAATAAAAAAACAGCAGAAAAGGATCACCAGACTGCTTGACTGATCAACAGAAAAAAATAGAAAAGGTCACACCAGGCTGTTTGGCTGTGCAGCGGCAAAAAGATCAGTTTAAAAGCACACTAGACTTGGTTAGGAAAAGGGCCGTCTACCTCAAAATGGCACTCCCGCCAAATCTAACCACCACAGCACCGGAATTACCATTCCTGGGACAGCGTGCCAATTGATCCGTAGCTCTGCTTAGGCAGTGCTCCCTTTTTGGGCAGGCTGCCTGTCAAGATTTTCAATTTAGGAGCCCCTCGATACCTTCTGGTGCTATGGAACCGACTGTCTCCTCGAATAAAGCACTGAATGGGTGTCCACCAGTCAGCTGTTAGGCACTAACCATTCCTGGCTCCGTACCTCGATTTCCATGCGCTGACTGGATAGTGTTCCCTCAATGCAGGCAGGCTACCCAGCAGGCAGATGAGTCTTCAACGCCCCCAATTCATTTTTCTAGGTTTTGGGAGTGAGTTGGAGGAAAAAGCAATCAGGTGCTGTGAGAGACTCCGTTGAAGAACNTGTTCCTACAATTGAAAGAAGCACACAGGCAATTTAAAGTCTGTAATGCTTGTAGTCCCTTAAGGACTGTTGTATGGATATTCCAAAATAAAAAATCAATTAATTCTTAAGCTGCCAGCGTCTCTCTATAAAAAACAGAGGAGCTATTGAGCAGCCATCTATATCAGCCGAGACTGAATAGAAGAACTGGAGACTGTGGCCCAAAGGGGGTGTGTCTTCAGTTTTTTCTATTCAGTCTATAGCCAAACAGAGCTGAATACATCCCATACATGGATCCTGTCGAAACCATTCTGGAGAAATTGCAGTTACACAAAGTTCTCACTTACTGAGCCATACATTCCTTGTTTAACAACAGCAACCATGATTGCTGTTGCTAAGCTATTCCATCAATGATTGGATTGATAATTTGACTGTAAGTCAAGGACTATCTGTAAACAACTCATATGAAAGTGATTCTATTTTGTGTAAGCCAATCAATTTTATGAATTAGCCATAGAACACTAACTAATAACCATGTACCCATTTGATCTATTCTAATTTCTGAAATCACATATTGTCACTGATATTAATTTATTACATCTAACTCAACTTAAATACTTGTAAGCATCTTAGAACAAAAGTGGTGTATGAATTAAAAAAAACATGGCCAAGAGTTCTAAGTGTGCTAATAAAGGAGTTGTGTTGCAAAACCTGAAAATCAGAACACAGAAGATGTTATTTTTTAAGAAGTTATATAGGAACAATAAGAAATGAGAACTTTTGCTGAAAGTTACAAAATGCTTAAAGCAGCTGGAGAAATCCCAGGGAAAGATAAGTTAATCAGCACCAAGAAAAGTTTTTGAAATCTTTCAAAAGTCTGCTTTCTGAATAAATTCATTATACTGTAAAGGAAGATCTCTTCAGTATGATGATCAGGTTTTAATATCAATTGTGAACATTACTTGCTGTTTAAAATTCTGGTTGGATTGTTCAGTATCATTCTGGCCTATGTAGCAAAGAGTGAGGTCAGAATTTAAGCACAGCAATTCTGGGCACAACAATCTGCTGCTTGAAACATCTATCACTATTAGAGTGCCTTGCGAATGAGCCTCTGTGTATCTGTCACTAAAGGCTAGGGGCACTGCAAGGGGAATTGGGATTACATGCAGACTTATATCTAATCCTTATAGGGCTTGGATCAGGCCTCTTTGTTACCTTGGGTGACCTGAGAGGAAGATCTGCAACATATCCAATATTTCCAGATAGCTGTGAACCAAGGGTAAAACGCCAAATAATAATTGGACAAGATGATTTTTGTCATTACTGATTTTCTTACTAAGGAGCTGCAGACCTCCCCAGATAAAATAAAATGAAAATCATTTAGTAATACACTAGACTTGTATTTAAGCAACAAGAGATTTCAACAGAGGAGTGAAACAAAAAGCTCCATCTATCCTCTGCAGACAACACAAAAATAAGTGATTGCAAGAGAAGCAATGTTTGTTCTTCTATAACCAGCAGAGAAATGCTGTGGGTTACTACAGGAGGGATAGAATTTTACTTTTATTTCTAGGGGTCCCTAGAGTACAACAAAGTCTTCATTGAATTGAACTTGTTTGGGTACAGTTGCATAGCTGCTGCGTTTATACTTAAATCCTCTAGCTACTCCATTTTGTCATTTGAATGTGCCTGCATTTCAATTGTCCTCCAACAGAAGGTTGGATCAACCAATCAGCATGCAAGATGCACTTCTCCACACAGCACGTAATTGAAATTTGGGTACGCATTGACCCATCTGTAAAACATCTGGAACGTATGTTTATCCATCAACCGCTCCATAGCATAGGTAGGTGTGTGTTAATGCCTACGTGCGGTTGTGGGCAAGTCTAAATCATGTTTACTTCATAACAGGATCTCTATATGATAGCAAAGGTATAGATTGCTTGGGCCCACAAAGCACAATAATAGAATTGTACATCATGCTAAACCAAACAAAATGCATTTTAACTTTACTATTGCATGTGAGCCCAGTTAAAGGATAAAAAAGGGAACAGGTTGTACAGATACAACCCTAGATTGGAAGATATAAAAGTCTTATTTCATTTGTCCCCCCCCCCCCCCNNNTTTTTTTNTTTTCCCCCCCCCCCCCCATATATTTATATATTTCTATTTTGTGGACTTCTGCTTTTCACAACTGAGAAAAGGCAAATATACATTTTTGGAAACTGCAGGAGGCAATGTAGAAGAGCTCTGCTGCACAACTACCCTTCCCAACTTGTCAATTCCACAGAACAGCTTCTCACTCCCTGCGTCCTCCATCCAAGTCCACATTCCTAGGCAATGAATCACTGATCCAGCGGTCTTTATGTGTACACTCAACTGCCTGGTTGCTACAACACTAATAATAAACACTCCTCTTCATATATAAAAGGCCAGCAAGGCACAAAGACAAGTGATGTTCCTAGCTTGGTAGGGCCAGGCATTATGCAACCAGAGGGTGGCAGAGGCACAGAAAGCAGAACAACAACAGTTTAATTCAGCCTTCAGAGGAAGGGAAAGGAAGGGCATGTTTGATGCTCCAAATAATAAAGCCTTTGCCAGATACTAAGAATTGTGTGTCGCTACTATGTTTTAATCTTTGGGGCAAGACAGACAATGTTTTTGAAAACATGTGCATATTATCAAGCACGTTCCTTTCTAGAGACATAAATTTATTCTCAGTTTTGCAAATATGAAAAAGAAGCCAGGCTCTGCATACCTCTGTTAGCTGAACCTAAATTGTGGTCACAGAGAAATTTCCCACTCTCTTTCCCAAAGCAATTTTCTGCAAGCAGGGGAAAAAAAAAGATCAAGGGAGAAAATGGATGGACAGATTCTAGATTTGTGTTCATAGAATTAAAGGGAGAAAAAAAGTGTTGCCAAACATGCAATAACTTTCTCAACTTAGTGCCCTGGGGATGGGGAAAGGGAAGGGAAAAGGAAGCAAACTCACTATATATAGATATCAACCAAATGCTTATGGCAACTAAAGGATGCCGTCTGAGTCTATTCACATTGGTGTTTGCTGAATGGTCTTACAAACTGTTGTATAAAGATAATAATATAATATTCAACTGCCCAATGGCATTCTTGGAAAATTACCTTACTTTCAGTGGAAGGTGAAACACAATTATACTCCATATTATGAAAAACAAGACACCTGTTCTCCAAAGGCTGCAGAAAAGAAAACCATGTTTAAAATAGATACACTACGCTTACATTCAAATGGAAAATTAATTTTACAACGTGCTAAAATAATTCTCATTATACAGAGCTTGGAGAGATGTAATCTTAAGAAACATAAATACTTTTTGAGAGATATCCTTTTATCTGTGGATTGTCCTGGGAGTTGTGCAAATGAAATCTACAAATTCTCTAAACTTCATCATGTTAGGAAGAAGGAAAAAGAAAAGATGAATCAAAGGAAGTTGATTGGTAGCTTGTTTTTTAAATCCCCAAAATTGGACTCAAAATTAGTTCTTTCTATTGAAAATTTAATAAAAAGTCTTCAAACAAATAGACAAAATTTCATCACCCGTAACACATATCCATTTATTAGTTTGTAAAATTTTTTGGAATATGGAAAAATGGGAAAGGTTCTTTAAATAAGCATTTAGAAGTTCTAGAGGCTGGTATATAGCCTTTATTTTTGGCTATAACAAAGTATTTTATTCCAAATTCTCCCTTTTCTTTCTGGCAATCTTGTATATTCGTTTAGCGCAGGGAGAGATGAAGTAAGGAATTTGAAGCATATGAGCCAGCAAAGGCCCTTCCATGTGAAACCAGAAAAATAAAATAATTTGTCTACATTCCTCTTTCAGCAAGGGTGTGGCTGGGTGGCTAGAATTCCAAGCTTGAGGAGGCACATACTGATACAATATAAGAAAAATAAAAATTTCATTTTGTGGCTTTAGTCCAGGAAATCTTCGGTTTACTAAGATGACCTGTCCTGAAACAGTATACATAAGATCACACATTCCTTTATCTCATGGAATGGGGAGGTCAAGGCAAGGCCCACAGTCTTTAAAAGTTTCATATCAAGTAGAATACTGGGTATTTCTACCTCATTAAGATCTCCATACTGTGAAGACAATTATTTTGTGAAACTGCTAATCATAAATCTGGTAAGGTCAGAGTGGTACCATTTCGCTGAGGATAACTTACTTTATGGCTCATTCTGAGCCAGGGATTTGCTTGCACTGAAGATTGCATTTGCCCAGTTTGCTACAACTTGGTTTGCTTAACCATTTTTTTACTGAATAAACCAGTACTGCCAGACTTCTTATACTATGCAATGCCATAAATAAAAATATATACATGACTAAATTCATTTATATCTACAATTGCACAAGCCACATGATGGTTACCGTTTAACTGTGTTTATTTCAACGTGATAAGTTAAGAACTTTAATCAGTGACAGTGTTTGGATGTCATGACAAAATATGGTTTATCAAAGTAAAAATAACTAGATTCATTCCCATCACAAAAGTGCCACAAACATGTACAGTAATCATGTTTAGTGGGGTATCAACTTCAAATAAAAGCATCTCTAGCAGCAGCTCTAAGTTATCTAGGAACTTAGTTAAAGGCTAATATAGTTTATGTGCAAAGAAAGTTCTGCCTGGCAAAAAAAACCAAACAACCCAAACCCTGAAACAATTTTAATATCAGTTCTTTGCCTTGCGTTACAAAATATTTTACAGTGTGTTTTTAAAAAGAATTAATTTTTTAAAAAAAATCACACTACAGATAATCCTCAATTTATTATTACAATTGGGACCAGAATTTCTGTTCTAAGCAAGGTGATTGTTAAAGTGAGATTGTTAAGTGAGAAAACTCAATTTTATGACTTTTTGCCCCTGTTGTTAAGTGAATCACTGTAACTGTTAAGCAAATCATTAAGTGAATTTAGTTTCCTCAATTGACTTTGCTTATTGGAAGCTTGCTGAAAAGGTTACAAATGATAACTATATAACCACAGGATGCTGCATCCATTGTTGTATATGCTGATTGCCAAAAGTCTGAATTTTGATCATGTGACTGTGAGGATGCTATTATGGTTAAATGCAATATTTTAGGCTAACTCTGCTCACTGCCAGGCGTTTGAACCTCATCAGCTCAAGGCTGACTCAGCCTTCTATCCTTTCTGATGAAATGAGGTAAAATGAGGACTCAGATTATTGGAGGCAATATGCTAATTCTGGAAACCACTTAAAGAAGGCTGTAAAGCTGTATATAAGTCTAAGTGCTTTTGCTATGGTCATAAATCATTGCTGTTATAATTTTGAAGGGACACTAAAGAACAATTTTAAATTGATGATAGAAGTAATTATGTGGAAAATGACAAAATAGTGCAACATATGTATGCAATATGTGTTCCAAGGTTTGGAGGTCTTTAAGAGCTTTAACAGAAGTGCTTGGTGGACTATTATTATTGCTGTCATTTTTATTCTAACACTAACATTGTGCATGACATTATGCAACAACCTAAGCAAAAGGATATAGTATTCTGGATCACATTAAATCTTAAATCATGTTTACAAAGTACCATGACTAAATTTGCACATTAAATCAAGACCAAGCTAGAAAAGCTACATTAGTCAGATTCCCACATTGGATTAAGCAATAAAGTAGTTTATTTAATTTGCTTTGGTATACTCCGCAATCTTAGCCATTGCAATTTACCATAGCAGAAAAAAGTATGAAAACACTCATTATAGCATGGTAAACAAATCATGGCTGCACTGAAAAGCTGTGAGACAATCACCCAGACATACAAGATAATAACAAAAACCATTTAAAAATTAAGATCTGACAACTGTATAAGATTTTCAGTGTATTTTATTCATTATTTGAGGGATTGAAAAGGTTGCCTTGTTTAATGTGGTGTAATAACTTTTTCTCTGCTTTGTTCAATAAACCATAGCTAATCTTGTACAAATTTTGACCACTGAGTATGCCATGGATCATATTCTTAAAGGGACAAATATTCCTGTAATACCTAAACGAATGTATGTTATGAGTGTGTGCATGCTTTTTTATGTGTGTATGATGTTTGTGCAAATTAACTTTGCTAGAAATGTCCTTTGTATAAAACAAGGATCTTCAAACTTGGCAAGTTTAAGACTTGTGAACTTTAACTCCCAGAATTCCTGAGCTAACATGAGTGGAGGAGGAATTTTGGGAGTTGAACTCCACAAGTCTTAAAGCTGACAAGTTTGAAGACCCCTGGTATAAAACATATCTTGTGAAAGGAGTGGCTCTTAAACAAACAAAAAACAAAAACCTAATGAAGATTCTATTATGCTGAGAAATGAATATATTTTTCTCATATTAAGGATATTGTACACATAAGCCCATCTGTGAATAAGCTGATCCTCAAATATTTTAAGTCACCCAACTTTGTGAGATAGGAAACTAAATAATTATGATATATAAAATGAATAATTAAATAAATAAGCCAACTCTCAAAATATTCATGTTTTAATTTTCAGAATTAGCTTATCTGTGTTAATGCACAAATTACTCATTTTTCCTGGTGTTTTGATTAAAAATCTCAGAGAGAGTTTATCCCTGGATGAAATTGTATGTGAGATATACAGATACTTTTAAAAAGTATTGTGTAAACACTAGTTGTTAAGCCCATTTGTGGATAAACAGAACTAACTTTTTTGAGGCACATTTTGTTACCTAAAATTCTTGGCTTGTTCTGTATAGTATATCACAGTACATTAAAAAACATATTTTGAAAATCTGTGATTTATTTGGTTTAAACTTGCAGGTATTTGGAGATGAGATATCCAAGCAACATCTAGAACAGGTGTTCCCAGTCCCCGGTCTGCAGCCCAGTACCAGGCTGTGGCTGGTTCAGAACTGGGCTGCAGAAGCGATGGGTGAGTGTGCACATGCATGTATGTGAGGGGGTGAAGCAGCGAAGAGCCCCAAAATGAATCAGAACACATTAGGATAATAAAATGTATGCTAAATAACAAAATGGCTGTCAAATTATTTAGGTCTTTAATTCTACCAACTATACCCACATTTTTTTTTAAAAAAAGCTTATTTCTGTTTATCTGACCTCTTCCATACTTGGTGCTTTCTTTCGGAAAGAAAACTTTTGCCATGATGTGACCTATGTCAGGAAGGATTGTCTGCATGATAGCAAAGAAAACCCAAAGCAAAGTTCTAGAGCTTAGTGGCTTGATGTGATGCAGTATTTACTCCATGAGTCTTTTCACTATTTGTTAGGAAACAAATACCAGGTAGATACTGAAGCATCAATGCTGCTAGATATTCCCAGGTGTTGTTCGAAGATGGCTAAAACCACAAGTTGCTACAGCTATGCTGCCAAATCAAAGCTGCTTATGACAATAAGTAGATCCAGTAGGACTCTAATAAAATATGAACAAAGTCTAAAACTCAAATAAATAAATAAATAATCAGCAACAGAGGCTCATGTAAGTGAAAAGGGGCAATAATTCTTTAGGGGCTTAGTAAATTATCAGAAGGCAGTAGCTCTATTATTAGTAGCCATAGCAGTTTAATTTGAAAATCATAGAAGATAGCAAAGTGTAGTGATTTAATTTCTTAATTATTGTTTGTGTGAAACATGAATATGTTAGCATTATTTACATTAGGTATTAAAATATGACCAGCCCAAGCCAATTTGCTTGTCTAAGGGATATTAGTAATTGACAGTTCTCTCCTAGCTAAGCCACGATGTCTAGAGTCTGCCAAGTTAGTTGGGCATAAAAGGAAGAAAAACTTTATCCACATTTCTTTCCTTTTGGGGCAGTAAAACCACAATGAATTATTAAATAAGGAATAATTTGCTGGCCTTTTGAGACACACTAAATTTGCTGCCAGGGAACTTGGCCCTGCTTAGAGATAGGAGTTAGATCCAAAATATCCAGAGAAAATAAGATTGGGGAAAATTGTACTATTAAATGAATAAAATATTAACAAGGGGTCTCTCCCTCTCTCCCTCCCTCTCTCTCTCTCTCTGGCAAAGTTACAGACAAATTTCAGTAGGAAGGGAGAGGAAGTTCTAATCCTTCTAGTTAGTTAACCCTCTCGTCAGTCTCTCTTGATTATATAAGGACCCATAATATTGGGTTCTTGATTGAGGTCAAGATAAAAGGTTATAGTCTTATTCTATCAAATGGCATCAGGGACAAAATGAGCACAAAACCATAGTTTTCTAAGGTGGACTGCTATATTTTTCTCTTCTCTCCTCTAGAGCTACTTGCAAACATAGCATAAAGGTGTAACAAAAGCTAAAGCCACTGAACTGCCCCAAAACTGCTTTACAAGCAAAAGGGCAGGGCTACAGACTTCAGCGAGGCAGCCAGCAGCTAAAATGTAGGGGCAGAGGTTTCAGAAGCTGAGAAGAAAGGGCTCAGTTTGATCCGCAGATGGCTTGGCCTTCTCTGACTCAAAGCTGCTACCTCCATTTTCATTCTGTGCCAGCTGGTGCCATGGCACTGTTTCTGCTAAAGGGCCAGAAGGCAAAATCTCTCCAGAAAGGTCATAAGGTTCGCTGTCTTCTGAAAGGTCAAGGGGCACACTCTCCGGTGGAGTTTCACTGGGCGCACCATGGATCATCTCGGGCTATAGTGAGGAAAATGAGTATCAGTGGGCAGTATTGATGGAGCCAAAGGTTACTCTTTAAGCATAGCCACTAGGCATAGGCCAAGTCAGTGCAATGGCAGCAAGGATGATGCACAAGCAAAGGCACCTAAAGCAATCTGGCAACAATTCTCTCCAAAATAATAGCTTTTTTCTACTTTTACATGTATTACATATTTGTGGCCTATATCCACTCTTTTGTTGGCCTGGAAAGCATTGTTGCTCATCACAAATCATCAGGAACCATGCACAGATATTGTAATGGTTCAAGTGAGCCATGTCCTGTCATTTGTACAGGTAGAATTTAGCTAACTCCACTCTACCTTTAGATATTTCAAATCCAAGATTGCATCACCCATCAATTGTAATTTATATGTAGAGATCTATTTGAATTTTTTTATTTTTATTTTTAAATTTAATATATCAATGGTTCTCAGTGTGTGCCATATCTCCCTTCAAGAGGCCAAATCTTGAATGAGGCTCAGTAGGGGTCATGAACAAAAAATGGTTAACAGTCCTTGTTATATACCAGGGGTCTGCAACCTTAAACACTCAAAGAGCCATTTGGACCCATTTGCCATAGAAAAAAAACACTGGAAGCCACAAAACCTGAATGGGTGTGGCCAACTCAATGTCACTCACTCCCACCCAGTCACATGACTCCCTAGCCACACCTACCCAGGCACAAAACCCTTCTCTCACCCCCCCTGTATCTTTCTGCCCCACTCCCTATCTCCCACCTTCTCTCCCTCCTCTGTCTCTATCTTTCCCCTATCTCTGTATCTATCTCTCCCCTTCTCTCTATATCTCTGTATCACTCTCCCCCTCTCCCTATCTTCCCCTGCTCTCTCCCTCTGTATCTCTCTCTGTATCTGTCTCCCCGTCTGTATCTCTCTCCCTCTCCCTCTCTCCCCCTCTCCTCTCTCCCCATCTCTCCCACTATCTTCCCCACTCTCTGTATATGTCTATCTCCCCTTCTGTCTCTCATCTTCTCTCTATCTTCTCCTCTCACCCTCTCTCTGTATCTCTCTCCCCCTCTGTATCTCCCTCTTCCCCTCTCTCCCCCTCTCTATTTCTCCCTCTTTCCTCTGTCTCTCTCTCCCTGTCTCTCTCTCCGTCTCTCTCTCCCCGTCTCTCTGTATCTCTCCCCCTCTCCATCTTTCTGTCTCTCCCCCTCTGTATCTTTCTCTCCCCCTCTCCCTATCTTCCTCTCTATTTCTCTTCCCCTCTCCCCCGTCTCTCCCTCTCTATCTCTCTCTCCCCCTCTTCCCCCGTCTGTATCTTTCTGTTTCTGTCTCTCTCTCCCCCTCTGTATCTCTCTCCCCCTCTCCCTATCTCCCCCCTCTTCACCTCTCTCCTCTCCCCCGCCTCTTTTTCTCTCTCCCTCTGTATCTCTCGCTCCTCCTCTCCCTATCTTCCCCTCTCTCCCCCTCTCTCTATGTCTATGTCTCTCTCCCTCTCTCTCTGTCTCTGTGTGTATCTGTGTATATCTCTCTGTCTCGTCTCTCTTTGTCTTTCAGAAAGCCGAGGCTGGGCCAAGCCAGCAAGCTCTCCTTGGGGCTATTCGCTACTCCTTTTATTTCTTCTTTTGGGAAATCTGGGCTGGCTGAGGAATGCGCGCCAGCCGCAATGGAGGCTTCCCTTTGGGTGATCCTCCTCCCCCTCCTCCCCCTCTTGTGACCCCCTGGCCCCTTGTGGTGGGGCCAGGAGAGTGCACATGTGGTGGGTCAGGGTGCACACATGTGCACATGCAGGGTGAGTGGCCAGCCTTGGCCAAAGCGCAGCAGAGGTGTGCTTGGGGCAGCCGGACGCTCACTTAAGGAGGGTCACCCCGCACATGCAACTCCTGGCCCCACCACAGCCGGCCAGGGGGTCGCGAGAGGAGAAGAGGAGGGTCATGAAATCATGCTCTTGTGAAGTCACACTCTTGTGAAATCAGCAGCTCTATTAATATCACAATAAAATAAAATAATAATGGGTCACAAAGGAGTAGTTGATATGCCAATCAGTTGTTTGGTCAAGCAGTGTGACAATAGCATGGAACATTGTGTTTTTCAAAGTAATAGCAGTAGTGGCAATCTTTGGCATCAATGAATTTGAGTTTTCAAAAATGTTGTGCAGAACTGTTTACAATATAACTCCATTAGTTGTCCAGATGTTAGCTCATCATGAGTAATTTTAAGGTATCTACTCTTTCCTCTTTTTTATTGTTAATCTGGAGTTGGATTGAATAGTCCTATATACTGTACAATAGAGGAATTGTTGAGTATGATAGTTATATCTATCATATCCAAGAAAACAAATAAAATGTTACTGTATTTTATTTGCCTAGTGAAGAAGTCTGTATACTATTAAATAAGCCAGACAAAACAATATGTTCCATCAGTTTGGCACCTAATGGAAGCTTTTATGTCAGAAAACTCTATTACTCAAGAGGGTCCATTTCTACATGAGAAGAAGAATTTCTTAAAGAGAAAGGATACTAATTTTCCATCTCCTCTATGGGTTTTCCCTTGGCTCATTGATGGTTGTGATGGGCAACCTGGAGGAGGAGTGTCTCTGGTGGATTAGTTCATTGAAGCTTTCCTGAAGTCTCTCCCTGGAATCAAACAACTCCAGCCTCAGAACAACATGTTAAACCATGCCATTTTCCCCCTTGTCAACAAACTTATCATAGGTTAACTTATAAATTAAGACCAAAGGTTATGCTTAGTAATGATATACTCTAAGCTTATATCTTAAAAATAACCCAGATTTCTCTGTGAAAAAAATATTTTCAATATGTAATCTTTTAATATAAACTTTTAATCTTTTAATATAAACAGTCCAGTTGGCTTATTTCAAAGCTTCTTCCTTCCTGATGTTGTCCTTAACTAGAGACAGCGCGCAGAAGAGCGAGTGGAAACATGCACCAACATCTACCCTACTTGCCTTAAAGTATAATCTAAATATCTAGAGACTGTTCATTCTAAATGTTTAGCTTGCTCTTCCTTCCTGAACATGAAACAAAATCAACAAAAGAAAAGTCTGCTGCTTTGGACTTTGTTCTGTCTTGTAGAAAGATGCCAGATTGCAAATTAACTCCAGAAGGCTATACATGAATGTAGATAAGAGTTCATTTGTTTTTGTAACAAAGAATTTTTAATTGTATTTGGATCAAGTTTTTCTAAATATTTTCAAAACTTTCCCAAATGATTCTTCTTAAGACTGGCAATTTTCTTCCATGCTTTCTTATTCTCTGCATCTCACACACACAATACAATTATAGCCATGAGATAATCTTATTGGTATAAATTCTCATTATCTCACTATAGTATTATAGCAATAAAGGAAAATAATGTTTTGAATAATCCAGAAGTTGATATCAAAACAATATAATTGTTTTTACCTGTTTTTTCAAAGAGTTACTGGAATACACTGAGATACACTTAATTCCTAACACATAGGATGAAAAATCAATTTTAGCTGGTAGCATGTGCACAGCAATTTTAAGATTTAGGATAATGAGATATTAGACTTCTGTTGCTTTGGAATAGACACTATTTGCCTTTGTTTCTACAGTGCCTGCGGAATCTATATATTTGTTCAGAAAAAAACATTATAGAACTTTATAGTGTGATTCTTGTATCAAAATCAGCTGAAGACATTTGGTTGTTTGAACAAAAGCCTTTCCATGAATGCTTCTTAGACTATGTATTTTTGTATTATTGATTTTTGCATTATTTAACAATAATTTCCTTAGCCATCCAGAACCGTTGCAATCTATGGACATATAAAATTAAACAAATAATATGATCTCATTCTGTCTATTCCATAAAAATCATAGAGACTGTAAAGGTGACCTGAAATGCACTGTATTTCAAGAACAGGAGCAAAAGCTGCCTACATGAAACCAAATTTACAGTGCTGGATGAATGCATAAAAGGTAAATTGCACCATAGTTTATCATGATTTGTGGTACCAAGTATTTTCACTGTCAACACCAAATCATAGTGTGGGACCAACAACATTTTTTGTAAGCATGTGATACAATTTCCTCCAACTTTGCTGCATTCAGTTTTGTGGCATCCACAAGTACGGTTGGTTATTGGTTTTTTTCAGGGGTGGGATTCTAATTTTTTAACAACTGGTTCTGTGGGTGTGGCTTAGTTGGTGGGCGTGGCTTGGTGGTCATGTTATTGGCTGGGCGT
>AZIM01001068.1:38791-54505 GCA_000516915.1 Ophiophagus hannah
GTGCGAACTGGTAGAATCCCATCCCTGTTTTTTGTCTGATTTAAACAGCATGATTTGATAACATGGCATTGCATAAACCAAGAGATGATTGCTTTCTTCAAAGAGCCTTTAGTCCAACACAAGCAGCTTCTCGGTATCCCACCCCTATTTTAAATATCTTATGCTGAGCACTATTGAGAAAAATTGCTTCCTTTAGTTTATCTCCTATCCTATGAACTAATTAATCACCGGGGAGCTCAGTCTATTGCAACAATGCAAACTACTTTCCAGCAAGGCCATTTTTCCAGTCACGGTTGCTTTAAAACAATAGCAAGAGAAACAGCAATTTATTAATAAACCACCAGTATGCTTTACGCTAAATTAAGACACTACAGATAATGCATTATGCATTTTTAAGAGCTAGGGGAAGAAGCTAACCTTGAAAATATTTTGCAAGAAGCCAATGATTTTTGTGAGATGCTGCACTGAGCTAAATTTTCTAAGCATCTATTGGGAAATTTCAACATCAATGACATGAATGATACTGAAAATAGACAGAACAGAACAATCCCACAGCTGCCTCCCAAGGGAAGACACAACCATAGCCTTATAGGGATTTGTGTATTTTAATTGGGGTTTTTTTATGCTGAAGGGCAGAATGTTATTTGTCAAAATCTGCCTGCAGCATTCAAGGAAATTCAACTGTTCTTATAAAGAGGCTGTTATGCTACAGTAAATTCATGCTAGTCTTTATGACTGTGCACTTGTATACTAATAGAACTTCTTGTGGTTTGGGCTTAATCAAAATGGCTAAGTGTTCACCACTGGCTTTGAGTATCAGTACTTGGGAAATCCAAGAGGGGGCAAGGAGGTAATAGTTTGGTACTATGTGCTTCCTTTTGGCACTGGATTTAGCTGGATTCAAGACACCACTAGGTTCTTATGGCTTCTCTTTTATTTTTGCTTTTCATACCTATAAGAAAATTAACGTTGGCTTCTCTTGTAGTATGACTAGATGGGTAAAAATATTGGCAGATATAAAGGACTGAGAATTCAAAGTATGTATGCAGCAGTATGTGGATTCATGGAACAGCATGAAACGGAATACGGAAGATCCCAGTCTTTTTTCCATTTAACCATTTTTGTTCTCCTGGAAGAGAGAAATGTGCTAGATGCTGATATCTACACAATTGAACAAGTGATGATGGCAATTCTGATAATCAAGAGAATGGATCCCTCTGGAAATTCCTGCAGAAACAACTATTTTTTATTACCATCTATATTTCATCTTTACTTTAGAGAATTTTTTGCCTACTTTTCAAAATAGTGTTAGTAAAATATTTCTGAATACATGTGCAAATTTAAAATCTGGCAAGACCATGGTGAACAAAATTAACGAGTTCCAACAGTGCTTTGAAAAATGCTGAGAGATTTGCCTCTACAAATCAAGGATGAATAAAAATTAAGGAGAAACAAAATGCTATGCAGAACTATGCAAACAAAAAGTTATTAATTAATCTGGAAAAATACTACAATACTTGGAAAGTTTGGAGCATCATATAACTGCTTTCGGCTGCCAAAAGAAGAAAGCAAAACACCATTCTTAGGATATAATAACAGAGGTATTCCTAAAATATAATTACACAATGTGATTAATTTAGAATTAACCCAGCAGCCTAAATTTGCATCTAATGTCAGGCTATGAAATCTAGGATGCATAAAATTAATATAATTACTAGATGACAATAAAAAGACTAAAATTTTTTCTCCTGCCATCAATTGACCATCCAGGTTTTTTCAGCTCAGTCTGGTGGCTCTATGTAAAGCCACAAAACTTATAACCGTTTTAAATTTAGTATGTTGTGCAAATGCAAGATGTTAGATTAATAATTGACTTGGTTGAATAAGTTGGATGAATGCAATTTTAAAACCGTTTCTAGAAAAACTGCCACACCTATTTTCACAAAGAAGTGATTCACATATTAAATGTTAAACTGTCTGCACATTCTCAGATATGTCAATGCACACTTGAAAACAAAGACCGTGAAACTCAGGCAAATAGTTATTAGCAAAGCAAATACTTTTATCATGGCTCTTCAGTGAGCTGTAATGAACAAAGCTCCTTTCGAAACATTACTGAGTGGCATACCTAGTTGATTATTGTATAAATGGGTAAAGAAGAGAGAACATGAGAGGGGAAACTAAAATTATATGTAAAATATATTAATGACTCAAATTCCTTCTTCTGCACACCTAGTAAAAGTGTAATTGTCTTAATTATTTTAGTATCAAACCACCCTAGTCAAGTATTGCTTAATTGATGTCCAGTTCCACTGTTATAACTGGCTTCAGATAATGTTACACAGGTAGTCCTCGTTTAGTGCCTGCCTTCTACACAATCCTTTGCTGTTATGACAAAAAGTAACTTTGCAACCAATGCCCACGTTTATGATCTCTGCAGGTTCGTAAAGTGAAGGAAAACTGAAATAAGATTGTAAGCACAGTCACAGTTTTACTTAGCAACCACTTCACTTAATGACTGAGTTGCTGATTCCAACTGTGGTCACTGAACTAGGACTACCTGTATACGCAAGTTTTGATGGTTTTTTCCCCTAAATAAATAAATTACATATGATTACTTATGTGTGTCAAGAAATGATAATAAATAAATAAACAAAAACCCCTAGCATTCCTACTACATTTTAATCCTTGGTGGAGGTGGAATAGGAGTTACCTTCTATTTTGAAAATACCAGGTCCTACTCAAGCCCCTTGAGCTCCTGTTTATTTGCTTGAAACAATAATAGAAGTACATTCTAGGATATTCACAGGATTATACCTATAGAAACAACTGCTTTAATAACTTCTAACAAAAATGTTGCCTCTAATCCGTTCAATAGTATATTTCTTCCAAGATCAAACCTGCTTTGCCAGCAATTCAATTTTGTCCCCTGGAACACATATTACTAACACCCTCTTAAATGTTCAAATCATGTTATAGGTTGCAAACTCGTTTGGTTGGGAACATATTGAGAATGGTGCTAGCCCTATAGCTACAATTCAGAGAACATTAGTATGTTAGCAGCACGGCTTAATCCCCAGCCCAAACAGCAATCACTGCCAGAGCTGTTCTGAAACAAAACACACTGTGTCAGGCAGGGCGAGAAGCATCCAAAGCAACAGCAGAGACAGGTTGATATTTTTAAAAAAATCCTCTTTGAAAGCAAATCTATCCTTCTTTCTTTGTATGGAGAGAAAAGTTGTGTTGCAAAAAAGCAAAGTTCTAGAAAATATCAATCAGCAGCTTTTCCCATCACCCATATGGTCAGTTGTGATTCTTGCGCTATGATGAATCTATGTAGCAAAGTTAATTCTGCAGTTATCTTTAGCTTACCAGCTCTATTCACTCTGAAATAATTACAGGTTAATCATTGGTTCTGTTGTGTTTTGTAGCATACAAAAGTCATCATTCTATTCTCATTTACTCTTATAACAACACTATTTTCTTCATTGTAATAAATAAAGCTTATGGGATTGGGAAAAATAATGGTCATTTTATTTTTATTTTTCTATTTATTTATAACCCACCTTTATTATTTTTACAAATAACTCAAGGTGGCGTACATATCAACATACCTTCTTTCTATTTTCTCCACAACAACAACCTTGTGAGGTAGGTTGGACTGAGACTGATTGGCCCAAATCCACCCAGATGGCTTTCATGGCTAAGGCGGGACTTCAACTCATGGTGTCCCACTTTCAAATGGAACCTATGCACAAATAAGTACACAAAATCTACACTCTTAATTCTTGATTAGATATTAAATTATACTTTATATGCATTTATATAGGGAATTTTTAACCCACCTAGGAATATCTCCATACTGCAGGTTATCATTTCTATTAGTCTCATATTTCAGATGTAACACTGAACATTAATTGTTTTAATGCCATCTCTTAGGGAGTACTTTGGTTTGATTTAAGAACTTGCAGTCTAACTTCTAGCTCAGCCACTATCAGATTCATTAACATAATGAGTATGCTATGCCTATTTCAAAATTCAATATCCCAAGCAAACAAACAAATCTATTCTATAAAATCTGGAAAATTTATATTCCACAGTATGACATTTTTTCAAAAGCAGGCTGTTCTATAGCAACCCAAGTTAATTTTGTCATAATTTTAGGGGAGGCAAACATTAATACCTATAAAGTAATGATGATATAGACTGACTTTAAAATGTTTTTATTCCTTCTTCCTTTTACTTTCTCTATGTTTCATCCGGTGAGCCCTGAAACTCAATTTCAGTGACTTCCAATTAAGAATAGTTTTTAACTGTGTTTAATTGTGTTCATATAAATAATCTAGAATATTCCTGCCTTTGAGGCATGATATAATTGAGAATGCTCAAGACATGAATCAGTGGGTTATATCAGTCAGCTATTTGCTAGATTCCTCAAACAGATATAACCTGATCCCCTTGCACGTTGTGGTAGTAAAAATGCAACCATATTTTGCACATTTCACCCTTAGGTAGAAAAGAAGCTCAGCTGATTTTTTAAAAAAACTTTGTCCCAAAAGTATGACTTAATCTAGTTTATAATGCCTTGTTTATCTTCATACAGACTATAAAAGAGAAAAGGAAAAATGACTTGGAACTACACATTTTTGTTTGCCTGATATTAACAAACTTAAAGCAGGCCAGGACATAAGAGATAGAATTGTTGAGGGTGGGGGGTGTACTAGAATACAGAACAAAGCTGCTTTTCACCAAAGTGACAAAGAATTCTAGGACATGAAGACAGGGACAAAATAATAATATTACAAAATAATAATATTTAATAATATTATATTATTAAAATAATATTACATCAGGAAACATAACTTTATACTTGTTACCATCCTCAAAAATTACAGTTTATAGAGTATTCTCTGCAACACAACTTCTCTGCAAAGTGGCAATGAAGGCATAGAGATTTCTTTCCCAAATAAAAAGTTAATATGAATATTTGAGAAACTTGAAAAAAGATTTTCAGTTCTGTAACTTTTAATGAGACAGGTTGGTTCCCTTATAAAAAAACCAGATCTCTCCCTCTCTGATTTTGACCAAATTCCTCCATGGTTTAAATAGGCATGCAGGGCAATTTTGGAATCTTAGCAAAATCTTGGGCAATATAGCATTCAGTCCCATTTCCTTCCAAGATTTCTGAAATGGGATAACTTTTGAAGGTGCAAGAAAAGAAAGAGGCAATGTTTTGGCACCTTTAAAGGCGAACTATAAAAAAGTAAAGAGATTAGTTTAAATGGCATCTTACCTGGTAGATCATGACTTTAAAGTTCCTACGCTTCAGCAATTCCGTCTCATTGGATTCTAACTTCTTGATTTGTCCAGCTTGTTTCTCCAGATTTTGTCGGACAGTTTTCACATTGACACTGACCTTACGGACTTTCTCCAACATCTTGTTGACTGTATTGCTGGTGGTGGTGTGGGCTTTGGTGAGCTTAGCCAGTTCTCCCTGGATGCTGGCCACTACACCATCCATTTCTTGCTGTCTCTCTTCCAATTGAGTCTGGGTCAGCTGAATCTGATCCACAGCCCCAATAATCTTGTCCAAAAGGGTAAGCACCATAACACCATTGATCTGGTCAGATTTAATCGGTTCTTCAGCAGCTGGCTCCTCCGAAGCCTCAGATGCAGTTGGCTGCTCGACAATATGGAGAGTGGTATCTGCCATGGTCACTTAAAAGTTCTGACTAGGAAAATCTGGAGAGACTTGACACTGTAGTGACAAGATAGAGAAGTGAAGGCTGAAACTGAGATCTTTCAGTTACGGGAGGCCAGACAGAAGCCAAGAGCTGAGCGTGTGGATTTATGCTTCAATTGAAATGGTACAATCCTTGCAAAGCTGTCAGGGGAAACTGTCCTGCAAAATTTTCCAGGCTCTGAGGCCATTGGTTGACTCCACCTCAACTGAAGGAAAGGACGCTCTTGCCAAATGCCTTGTCGACCCACCCCTTTTTTTCTACAATGATTAAAATAGTTGGAGAGGAGGCAACAGCTTTAGCATGTGAGCACAGGCAGAGTTCGAGCATTCGCTCACTCCCTCACAGAGGAATGCAAAAATTTAAACTCCAAAAGCCTCTGCTGCTTACTAGATGGTGGGAGGGCAGGGATTTTTTTAGCAAGATTTCTCTGGAATCTAGAGGGAGGAAGGGAACAAATATTCTGTACAAAACTGATAATGGAAAAACCACCTTCTCTGTGAATATCAGTGAATATGTAACGGGCTCGATGGGAAACAGCTGCACGGAAGAGTACAGCAGGGATAACCCAGAAACTTCTGTGTTGAGCCAGACCAGCTTAAAGTTTCATATTTCCTTTTAAAGGCATTCAGTGACAGTTTAGGACACACACACAGCTTGGATCACACAACTGGTAGTACAACTGAATTCAGCTATGCTACAGATATCTATCTGGTCAAAATAGCATGCAATGTACTTCAGAAATGGCTATCTGGATTAAAAAATTGAGCACTTTGGTGCAGAAACACTTGTTATTGTATGGCAAGGCTTGTTTTTTTTACTGTACAGTACTGATTAACTGTTGCCTGCAACAGTAGTTGACATTTTATGGAGGTGAAGCAATTCTGAACTGGTAACTTGCCATAAACAAATCTGAGGATTATTCTACATGCTTTCCAATGTGGTCGAATATTATGGGTTTCACTGAGAAAGAAACGGCTCTTTAAATCAAATGAAAGCTTTATGAATGGAAATGAATTCCATAAGGATCATGAATGTATAAACATCTCAGAATACAAAGAAAAGTTCTTGATTTAGGTGGGCTATTTTCATTATTTAGAACCAGAGGTGGGGAAGATGGCCTCTTTATGACTTGTAGACTTCAACTCCTAAAATTCTGGGAGTTGAAGTCCACAAGTCATAAAAAGGCCATTGTTCTCCTATCCCCGATTTAGATTATTGAGAATAAGAATGTACTCCAAAAGATTTTAGGAAGCATAATTCCATGAATTCTATAATTCTGTGCTCTTGAAAAAAATCCACAATAAATCCTTCTAGTTTCAATTTAAAAATGACAGATATTGATCTCAGCATTTGTCTAAAAGTACCCAAGATAAAAGGAAAAGTTGATAGGAAAAATAAAACAGCAAACATTTGTTTAGTTGGAATTCATGGTTTAAAACTAGCCTTTGAAGAAAAGAGAGAGCTAATCTTCTCCCTAACTGTTGTAAAGCAGCTACAAGTCACTGGCTTTCCAAAAAAAAAATTCTTCTAACTAGAATTTGTTGCTTCTTACTCCTGCCACCATAGGCAATACTAACGAGAAAATTCTGTGGCTCTAAATGCAATTGACATTGATGAACGCTATATAGCCACCCAGAATCACCTTGTAGAGGAGATGGGCAGTATAAAAATTAATTAATTAAAAGATGGCTTCAGCACAGTCGGAAAAACCAGCATGAAGTAGACCCAAAAGGCAACTGGACTTCCTTAGCTTTATCCTTGAAAACGTTTTGCTTCTCATTCAAGAAGTTGAAAAAGTTTCCTTGAAGAAAAAAACCAAGGAAATCTAGTTGCCTTTTGGAAAAGCACCTTTGGGACCATTATGACCTAGATTACTGAGAATCTCCAGAGAGATTAACCTTGAGTAGAAATAATGTACCTAGTCTGAATGCATTCAAGGAATTGTTAATGTTAAGGAATTGTTAATGACATTCCTTTTGAACAATGTAAACAGCCTTATATGAATCAAATGGTTGGTCCATTTGACAATAATAACTAATTCTGGTGCTTTTTTTCACATCTAAAAGAATAGATATTTGACAGAGGTATTGAGGTACAGCACATCATTTTTATTGCTCAGATCAGACCTCCCTACCCAATGTCTTGTAGAGGTGCAATCCTTCAGTTTTTATAAACCCCAGCCAGGATGTGGAAGTTATTTTAATTTACTTTGGCTTGTAAAAATAAAGTCTGGTTTACTAGCCTGATATTTGGGATATATATATATATATATATATATGTAACTACATAAAACACATGATTCGGTTTTCAAAACGACATCAGACATCTTCATTATTTATTCATGCGTCAGGCTCAAGTGACAAGCCAGTCAATCAATTACTGTTGCAACCAATGGATCAACACTTTGTTAATATGAAAAAAAAAGTTAGATCCTATACTTGTGAGAGAATAGGAAGAAAAAAATCCTACGTATATACACATCAAGAAATTGCAAGGCAACTGACATCATGCAGAACAAATAAAAAGATATTAAAAATAATATCTTAAAGAAATTAATATCCTAAAAGAAAGGAAACATCTAAAATTAGCTCATACCAACACTGTATTTCTCTCTTATCTTTCTATCTTCACAATCCATCTTTGTTTCATAGATCCTTCTGGTATTTGAACTACTGTACCTTTATCTTTTTCAGAATCTCATCAAGTTTATCCAACCAATGTTTTCTTGCTCTTCCCCTTCCTCTTTGCTTGTCACACATTCCTATAATTAATCCACATTCATTCAATCTCAACTGCATTTCTTCTAGCTATTAAATATGCAGTTAAATACCCCATTTGCATAGCATTCAATTTATTTTTATGACGTGGTGGTTAAGGCAGTAGACTAGAACCTAGGTTATTCTGAGTTCTAGTGCTGTAACATTGGGCCAGTCACTTTCTCTCTCAACCCTAGGAAGGAACTGGCAAACTATTTTAAAAATGCTGCCAAAAAAACCTGCAATGGCACTTGTCAAGAGGGAAAACAGACTTGAAGTCAGAATATATCCTACTCTCTTATACATGTAATCTTTGATTTAAAACAATTCATTTAATGACTGTTTGAAGTTACAACCGCACTGAAAAAAGTGACGATTGTTTTTTACACTATTGCAGCATTTCCATGGTCATGTGATCAATAAACTGAATATATACATTTATCAGCACACAAGAACATATACATTTATATTCCCAACTGACACACCTCTCAAATCACTGTAAGCATTCCTTATATATTGATCCATAAGTACAACAAATAACCAAGGTAATATCATCTTATTCTCAGCACCACTCCTCAGCATTCCATTTATTATTACATTACCCATCATATACTCTTATAGTTGCATTCAGCAAGTAGTCAAGCTATATTTATACAGAACAAACATTCTCATTATCATACATTCTCTCTAAAGTAATGAACGCATAAAACAATTCATGTTATTCTTTAGTAATTTTTACTCATCTTCAGCTTAGCATTCAGTAATATCATTCCACAAATCCTTCTCTTTAAACTGATGGAACTAGCTGTGCCTGAACACACTTGTAGATGGATTATAAGCTGTCTAACATAGGAAGTAGAAGGTGAAGCTAGGTAAAATCACATCAAATACTTGCTCAATTAGCACAGGAGCCCTCAAGACTGTGTGCTTTCTCTCTATACCAATGATTGCATCTCCAAGGATTCCTCTGTTAAAGTATTGAAGTTTGCAGATAAAACAACAGTCATTGATCTCATTTGAGATGATGAGTCTGCATACAGAGGGAAGGTTGAACCAGTGGCCCTGTGGTGCAGCCAAAACAATCTGGAGCTGAACACAATACTGTAGAGATGATAGTAGATTTTAGGAGGTCTCCTATTTTACTATAGGATATTAGACAATACAGTATCAACAGTAGAGACTTTCAAGTTTCTGGTTCTGTAATCTGCCAAGACTTGAAATGGACACCTAACATTAGGACTATCATTAAAAAGGCACAACAAAGAATGTTCTTCCTGTGTCAACTCAAAAAACTCAGATTGCCCAAGAATCTGCTGATACAGTTCTACAGAGAAATTATTGAGTCTGTCATTTGCACTTCTATAACTGTTTGGTTTGACACAACAACCAAACAGGACAGGTACAGACTTCAACTGTACCTAGCCTGCCTTCCACTGAGGATCTGTACACTATATGAGCCAGAAAGAGGGCTGAGAAAGTATCTATAGATCCCTCACATCCTGGACATAAACTTTTAAACTTCTCCCCTCAGGACACTGCTATAGAACATTATATGCCAAAAGAACTAGACACAGAGGTAGCTTTTCCCCCATGCCATCACTCTGCTAAACATCTAACCCTCACAGCATTGTCTTATGCCTAAAGAATATCTACCCATGTAGTACAGCTGTATTGCTATTATCCTTCTCATCTTCCCATCTTTCCTACTAACTTTTCTTATTTATATCTTATGATTTATTGTTGTGTCTTGTGAGTTTTGATCTATCACATCCCTTTGATGTTTGTATATATACTGAGAATTTATGCACCGGAGACAAATTCCTTGTATATTCAATCACACTTGGCCAATAAAGCATATTCCAATATTCCAATTCCAATATTTATTCTTATTAAGGGATGCAGTTATAAGATACAGTAAAATGCATTTCTGAATTTAAGGAATCTGACTTACAGGGTTGCAAATGTATCACTGTTGCAACATTTAGTAAATTAGTTATGTACTGGATTAATAACTTCAACCCCTCAATGGCTAGGCAAATTATACATCGTTTCATGAAGACAAATTATCTCATTTTTTTATATGGCTGCCCAATACAGACATCATGACTTGGGTGGCATACCAAATTATTAAAACAAAATTCAAAAGAAAAGTAACAAACACCACTAAAACAGAATATATTAGAAACCTTACAAAAGACAAGAGTTTTGCTAATCACAACCCCCCCCCCCAAAATGTGTGCCAAAGAAATTGTAGTGTGAATATTAAATATTGGGTAACAGTATTCTATTGCTCTTGCGTATCCTATTTTCTAAACGGCTCTGAAATATTTTTGTACATCAAGCAGTATCAAAAAATATTAAATAGGAATACATAATAAATCGATCTTCTTCAACTGGCGCTCTGTATATACTTTGAACTAGAATTGCAAGAGTTGGAGTCCAAGAGATCGCCAGTGCATTAACATTGAAAAAGCCCGATCAGAGTCGTCCCCTTCGTTGCCCCTGATCCTGCGAGAAAGGGCGGATTGGGGATGAACCCCGTTTTCCGGATTAAATCCTCTGTCCATCCCACTCGAAAGAAAAAGACTCCCGACGAATAACATAACTCTCCGTGCAGACGGGCCACTGAAGAAGCAGGCCGTCAGTATCTCCCCACACAAGCAATACAATGACGCCCCGCCCACCAACGGCAGAACAGATCCAAGAGCAGAAGGCCGGACCAGGTTGTCCTGTAGGAGGGAGTTACGTCCTTACGTGGTGACGTCATTGACGGAAGCTCAGGCGGCAGCTCTGGACTGAGGCTGTGGGTCACCCTTGGGGAGGTAAGTGGGGGGGGGGATGCTTCGGTAGGAGGTTCTCTTTCTGGGGTGGGACTGAGCAGGAATGACAGGATGCCCTTTGTTCTGGGAGGGGCAGCAGTAGGCAATTGTGGGGTGAGCGATCTTGTGTTCGCGGGATGCAGTGGTTGTGTGAAGGGGCTTTTGATGCTGGCATTCTTCCAGCTTAATGCTTAGGTCTCTTGCTCTCTTAATCCGTGTTGTTTCCTTAAAAAGGAGAGAAAAAGAGAGGATTTTATCGGTGAGAGGTTGGGGAAGCTGGACATTGACGGGGTCATCTCTAGAGGGGGGAGCAAGTTTTTGCTTGAGATCATACCTGGGTCATCATTGAAAGGAGGGGACGCTTCGTCAGCATTGTTGAGTGGGCAGGCATTTTGAGGGAAAGATTATTTTATATTGCTCTATAATTGTATATGGGCCTTATGATCAAGGGATATTGGGGATTGGATGATCATGGAAGGCGGTTGGTGAAGGAGGAACATTTAATAGTTTTCCTTCCACTTCTTTACCATAATTGTGAAGAATATATGCTAGGAGTGGGTGGGGAGGAGATCCTATGACGTGCAAGAGATACTGGCAGCTTTCTGAAGTTTATTTTGTGATTTCATGGGGCAGGATATGAAATGCAAAAGATTGAAAAGAATACTAATTTGATCGGAAGGAATGACTGCTTCTCAAAAATTATTGTATCGTTTTGTCTCCCCCCACCCCATGATTATTAAAAGTAGAAATGTTAATTATCTGTGAAATTTGGAAAAGGTTTGGTTAAGCAGCAGATTTCATATTTTTTATTCATATTTT
Organism: Ophiophagus hannah; assembly: GCA_000516915.1. Classification (NCBI taxonomy): domain Eukaryota; kingdom Metazoa; phylum Chordata; class Lepidosauria; order Squamata; family Elapidae; genus Ophiophagus; species Ophiophagus hannah. The sequence continues at coordinate 50,930 of AZIM01001068.1, forward strand.
TATATAACAATATCATTGATTCTTTGGAGACGTGTTACCAGATCTAGGTTGCACAAATCTGGATGGCCATTAGACAGCAGCAAAGAATCTGTTTCTTTTTCTGCCATCTATTGATAATGTAACCTAAATCTGGTATCTGTAGCTTTAGGATCTTTGATTATTTACTATTCTGATTTTTAGACCAATTGCTAGATCTTTCTAGTTTTGTTAATATGTTACATTCACTAAACATTTTTCAATCATGATGATAATAATTCCCTTTTTAAATCTTCTCTTTTAGATTGGATAATGGCTTTCGTTGTGTTTTGGTACAAGGCTTCTTATTCTATGTTTGTCAGCCTGCAATATAATGAGCAGGAGGCTGGAAATGTAGTTTTGTACCTTGTGGTTTCCAGTTAACTTTGAGTGGTAGCTTGCATATACCATTTTAATGCAAAATATACTATTACATATACATTAAAACTTATTGTGCATCCTATTGTCTAAAAAGAGGAAGTACAAATCTTTTGAAAGCTGTTCAGGTTCTACAGGTTCTCAGATGGATAACATAATTCTGCTTATTGGCATGCTTAATTCACTAATAGGAAGCATAGTAAGGCATTCTACAAAGTATTTTGTGTTAGTAATTAATAAGTGATGTTTTATAAATAGAAAACAGTGCATTTTGGTTTATGGGAATTCAAATATTTCATGGATTTGCTTAGACTTATCTCTGTTTGCTTATCATTTTTATCTCTATAAGCATATAATTAGTGCCTGTGCATTTTATAACCTTTATTGGAGATATCACAATACCAAGTATTATTTGCTTCCATAGATCCCTGGTCTATGATCTCTGGATATTGTGTATTCTTTACTGAAAATTGAATTTGGATCCTTAGGCTACAGATGAATCTGCTGCAGTATGATGGGGCGGAAAAAAATAGCTCCTTCACTGAAATAGCTGTCAACTATAAAGCATCAGTAGTTTTTCTAAAACAGAAGATATTGTTTGATGTTATGAGATGGACTGATATTTGAAGCTTAGGCTCAAGCATGAATGATTGATCTCAAAAACAATTATCTACAGATGAACTGTTTACACTGGGATTATTTGAATGGCATATAAGATACATTACCAGTAAATAGAAGTCACTGGTAACGGTAATGTTATACTGCAGCTTCTAAGAATTGAAATAATTATATATATATGGATATCTACACATTCAAAATGTGGAATAGCACATTAAGATCTGATATGGCAGTGTTTTGGAAGTTGTTGGTCAGACTTGATATTAAGGGTAAACTGAGCATGCCAGAAAATGAATCTGTTAATGGACATGGCCACATACAAAACAGTCATTTAATAGATAGTAAACTAATGATATAGAAGTTGCTCACTGCTATCCCTCTAGCCTTCCAATTCTCTGTTCCCCAATTAACATAAAGCCTACTCAGCATTTTTATTTCCTAAGAATGCCATGATAATTTGTCACTATTAATGTCATAACATAAGTTAAACATTTTTAACCCGTGCTTCAAGAGTAATTTGTAAAATTTCAGCTCTAAAATTATTTCGGGTATAAAGACCCCAGGAAGGATTTATGTAAACTTATCTTAATGTTTTTTTTTTCTTAAGGTATATGAAGATTCTCATCCTTGTTTGATTGGCTTCTTTTTTCACCATGGGTGAGCTCTTCCGAAGTGAGGAAATGACCCTTGCACAACTTTTCCTTCAGTCTGAAGCAGCATACTGCTGTGTCAGTGAATTGGGAGAACTTGGGAAGGTCCAGTTTCGAGATGTACGTATTTGCTTTAGTTCATTAGTATAGTTATTATGCTCCCAAAATATGATTTTGTGCTCAGAATTTTTATTTCTTTCAAAAGCATTAATGATAGATCTTTCAATTAAGTATGTGATGTTTCAGGCCTATGATTTATAGCAGCTATACTTGATAAGACTCACTTTTTAAAGTTACTCTTACTGAAGATTATAATTATGGTAGCAAAAACTAATACAAACAAAAATAATAGCTGCAAAAAAAGGAAAAAGACATAAAGAATAGAAATAACAGAAAAGAAAGAAAAAATAAAAATATAATAAAGAAAAAGAAGTGTAAAGAAGTGATTCCTTCTTCATCACCATAGGTATAAATAATTTTAATAATTTATCATCTTCTCTTAAAATACAACAAATGATCTTTCTGTATCCCATCCACACAAATCCATAAAACTTTGCCATTTCAGTCCTGATATTAGCAAAAGTCCATTAAAGATTGCCAGAGATAACAACATATCTCTTTTAACCTTGATCAAATGTACCAAATTTATATTCCTTTTACTTTTGACTCAACCCTAGCAAGACAGAATGGCTCAGCTATCTAGACATGCTCCGAATCTCTTCCCTTAAATGTTGCCATGAAATGGGATCTAAGTAGGATGTCTTTTCCATAGCAGTCTCTGCTGTGTGAAACACATTTCCCCTTGAAGTTTGGCAGTCTTTCATCCTCCTAGCCTTCTGAAAAGAATTTTAGACTTGCTTTTCCTTCAACTGCTGCAATAGAGTGAGGTGGATGAAAGGAATTAACAAAGTAGTACATGCAGATGCTCAATTTTGCTGCCAGGTTTTTAATGTTTTTGGCTATATATATACATACATACTGATATTGTTTTAATTGTTAATTGAGAGCTTCCCAGAATTTGATATAAGATGGGCAACTGTATAAATGTTTTATATAAATAAATAAATAAATTTACAACTTTTAAAATAAAAATCTCAATGAACTTTTTGGTGTTTTATCTCAATTTAAAAGAAAAGATATGTTCATAATTAAATTTTTATTTCATTAAGGATTGAAAGAAGACTCATCACATTTTCAGATTTGTTCTTCTAGAAAATTCTAATAGCAGAAAAGTAGTTAATAAGCAATTTCCAGATAAAAGATTAGAAAAGGAAGTATGCAAATTTGGTGTTCTTTTAAAAGTGCCAACTGCTTTTAAAAGTTATACTGTTTGAGCAAGATGACTATTTTCTTGTCTCTCAGTTTTCAAAACCTGCCAGAATCCACTCTCTTGTTTCTTCCTCAGGCGCAACCGTATGAACACTTGTAAGCAACCTGCTGTCCTTTCTTTCTCCAGAGAGGTTTGAAGAGCCACCCTATTACTGGCTTCTTCATTGCAGTCATTGGCTCTGCTTTTTATGGAGCAGTCTGCTATTTCATCCCCTAAAAGTTCAAGGATGAAATTATTGAACTAGTTTCTGAAGTGACGTTGGACACAGAGAATGACAGTCTATTCATGCTTCTGTATCTACTAGTATATAACATTATAATTACATGTATTTATTGACAGCTAAACCCTGATGTGAATGTGTTCCAACGTAAATTTGTTAACGAAGTCCGAAGATGTGAAGAGATGGACAGGAAGCTCAGTATGTCATTGTTTTCTTTTACTTGCACTCTTGGTATAGGTTTATAGGACTAAATTAGGTTGTGTATATATTTGTATATATGCTAGATTCACACTTAATGTGATTACCTGGAGTGTACACAAACGTAACAAATCCAAAACAAATAAATGTCCTTTAATGCCTCCAAC
>AZIM01001068.1:60620-84242 GCA_000516915.1 Ophiophagus hannah
TATGTATGTATGTATGTATGTATGTAAAAGTCTTTGTACTATGTCTACTTTCACTTGCTTTATGAATAATGTGGTGAAGCTCTACAAAAATATTTCTGGGTGCCTAATGTCAGATGTTGAATATCAGCCTGCAGGTTGTGGTTTTGGAATTATTGACACATGCTAGTAATTATTTCATTTTTATGAGTGCCACCATGACAAGAAAGCTCAACTACTGGTTTTTTTTAAGTTATGTTATAACAGTTACGCAATGTTTCTTGAAAAGGTGGTGCTTGGAAAAACATCCAATGTTGGTGCAACGTATTTTTTTGGTCTAGTCAGCATGCATGTTTTTGATCCTTCTGAGTTGCTTAAGAGCTAATTTAAATGACCTTTGAATACAGGTTATATTGCAAATATCAGCTGTGAATATTAACTTTAAGTCATGTAATTATTTTTATATTAGTCTTCCATATAATTACAGTTCTATTTCATTTTCAGTAGATTGTCCAATACCATCCTGAATATATTCTGAGTTGTTTACTCTTGGGCTTGACTGGAAAAATGTTTTTTTTCCCCAAGGGCAGATGAAAATTAACTATGTAACCTAGATCCTTGCAGTTTGCCCAGAATATTGCCTTGAATTTTATCAACATAAGATTCAGAATATATCAATGATGTGGAACAGTCTGTGCTGGGCATTCTTACATTAAGACAATTTCTTCTAAACCACATTGTCAGTTTTTTATCTATGTGATACCTTTTTTTATGCAAGAATGACCCTAATTTAAACCCCAATACATTTTAAAGTGGTACAGTCCTGACACATTGATGAGTTTTTATTGCTATTTGTGAGAATTGGGCTTTTCAGCTTCATACTCTAAATAGCATCTAGTGACAATAGTATCACTAAAGGGAAAAAAACGCCTATATCTGGAACTATCTTAAACAGACTGATCATTATGGATTCCATATATTGTGTTATAACTTTATATTGAGATGTAGCCTTTATAGTTATGAGTTATTTCATGTTCATTCTTTGAAAAGCTTTACCTAACCAGTTAGCAGCGCTCCAAATTTAGGGTGTGTTTTTAAGGTGGCATGGTCTAGTTGCTCCATCTTCCTTTTTTTAACCACACTGATTGCTGCATTCAACATTTTGAAGACTTTATAAATCTTTTGGGAGAGGCTTTTTAAATACTTGTTGTTTAATGGCAAGAAATGGCTCACAAGGCTTGCAAACTTTGATTTAGTTGAGGCGGAGTTATAGGAAAATTTGGGCCTCACTGAATGAAAACATTTGCTTTGCTGGTGTAGCCATTTTTTGCATGTCAAAAAAGAACACAGTGATTCTGAATCTATTAACTGCTAGTCATTTTCTCATTCTTCATATCTTTATCTTGTAAAGAGCACAGTGAGAACTGGAATAATATGTCGGAATGTATAAACCATAAGTGTTCAGAATAGACTGAAACAAGACTGGAAAAGTAATGGTTAATGGCATGCAGTTTCCATTTCTTTCCTCTGATTTCTTTTTTTTTCATCATGTCACATCTTTAGTTCTCATTTGCATCTGTCATTTCTTCCTTCTCTTGGTGATCCTTGCTGCAGGTGCTGGAAACTGTGAAATATGTCTCCTGCTTTATGTGTTTCTGCAAGAAGGATCTTGACTTGCTTCTCCTATATAGTTGCTTATGAATAATGATCATAAATTGGGTTTACTTTCCAGTGTTTTGAAAATTTAATGTTTCTTGCTTTAGCAGAGGAGATACATACCGTAATTCTTACAGAAGGGCACTTGTGAATGCTACCTTCCTGCCTTTACAAATAAACTATTCCATTAATGGTAGGTAGTATTAAAGTAGCATCTCAGTTCTGATTTTAAAATGTCAGAATTGAACCTCCCTGCTATTTGTTAATTTTTCTTTGGAAAGGCTTCCTGAAATACAATAATAACCATAATAATTGTTATTTGAAAATTCAATTCAAGATTCTTCATTTGAGCATGTACATTTGTATGCAGGCTGGAGTAGGTATTTTACAGGAGAGAAGGCTAGCCTTTTCTATTGGTTGTATTGCTTGGTATATTTCCACAGCTAAAATTCAGCATGATAATGGACACATATTGGAATGTTAGGAGGAAAATTGGAGCTTAACAGAAAACATTTGTTTAGAATGACAGAAATGATAGCAATTTTACAAATATTAGCAAAAAGATTAGCACTTATTCACATGATGCATTACTATCTATCCAGAGTTGTATATATCTCTGTGTACATTTGTGCAGGAGTTTTAAAACGTTTTGCCGCATGGAATGCAAAAAAGACATTTTCTTGAGAAGTGACAATCCTTTGATGCTTGAACCTAATGCAAAGTTATTGCAGAGAAAGAGCTTCTTGTTTAAAGAATGTAAATATTTTGAAGACTATACTGTAACTGTAGAGAAAAGAATTTGAAAGCAAAAGGAATGTACTATTTGACCTGGGAATCAACATATATTGTATTCCCCCCAATTATGTTAAAACTGTACAGATTTTTCAGTGAGAGGTTTTCTTTAGTAGATACTTTTGTGCTGAGGTTGGTAACTCCATGGGCTTTTTTGCTAGGACATGCTCTTTTTTTATGGCCTGCTGCTTGTTCTGATCTGTATGTGTCTTCAACTTCAAATAAGTATGAAAAGCCATCTATTTTGCAGGAATGCTTTGCATGCATTGGAAGGTGAGATCTTTTCCTTCCAAAGCTTCATCTGCTTTTGCTTTTCTTTAAAATGTTTTTAACTGTGTGGTTTGTGGAAAAAATTCTTTGGTTATCCCATGTAATGTTGTCCCTGGAGGTATGGCATTGTCATTCTTCCAGAGCTATATCACTAGTGCTTCTGCAAGTTAAGTTCCCAAGACTCCCAACTAACAAGTTATAGAAATAAAGGTTATCTGTGAATTCCATCCTATTTGTAGAAAGATGGAATGCATTATATAAAAAAATGGAAGTCACGCTAAGCAAGGAATGTTGTGCATGATAACCTAAAATATTTTTATATGCTTACTATTTGAATTGTTAAAAAAAGCAAATTGTTCTTTTCAAATGCACTATATACATGTGTTGTTTTTGCAAAAATGACCTGGTTATTTAATGAGGGTTGAGTATATTACATATAATCAAACAGTCAGTAATATTGGTTAAAATACAGTAGCTCTGTAGTAGCAATTGCTGTATAGTAGTCATTAAAGGATTTTATTTCATTAGAATTTTGAATTACATTTTTAAAAGCAAATATATATTTTTAAACCTGTGAATTGATGAGAAAGAATTTTGAAGATTAGCTACTGCATGGAAGAGGCAGTTTGATTGATGGATTTAACCATTTTTCTATGTCTGAGTAGGGCTTTTTTTCTTTCCTGCCTTGTCCAGTTATCTCTTTCCCTTACTTTCATGTCCATTGTGTTTTCTTTCTTTTTTTAATTCTGGCTGTCAGGCCTCACATTGGCAAGGCTATAAATCTTGGCTCTCTAGGCACTTAATCCCCTTTTCAGAAATTGGTTTACTGTGCATGTGGCAAGACTTTTTATTGCAGATAAGAATGAAACCAAATGCACCCGGAAAATGTGGCCACTGCAGTTAGCAGAAATCAGTCATTCTATAGGCATGTGCTCTAGAGTTGTTTTGATAGCCTTGGAAAGGCTTCTGATTAATGCTCTAACATCTTGCTAGAGGGGAAACTGTTGGTTCCTGCCTTGCTCATCTTTTTTGCTTACTCCTTCAATTCCATATGATGGAAGGAAAAAGCATTTGTGGATACATCAATTCCGTTTTATTTTTTCTCATGAGAGGAAAAAAAATGCAGAGCAACAGTTAATCTTGCAAATAGACTATTTTATTTTACAAGCATTGAAGTTTGATTAGTTATGTAGTCTATTGATACAAGACTATGGCTTTTGTTCTAGCCCTGCCCTTCAGTTTTAAAGGAGAAGTTATGTGGATAGCATAATTAACATATATGTTAGCACCTTTTGAAAACAAAGGAGTTGTGCTTTTTTAAAGGATGCTGCCAGTAGCATGAGCCTAAGAAAAGATTTGTTTGATTTAAAAGGTGTTTGTTGAATAGCCACATGAACTTCTGAATCTAAAGCACTGCACAACCTTGTGAATATTTCCACAGATATAGAAGTGTATCATGTGCACACATTTATGGAGTCAGTGGGGAAATCTCCAGAATTGATTTCTGTGGAGTTATCAGTCCTAAACTTGAATAGATGGGGAGACTGGATATGTTCCCCCCACTGCACTAATCATTTTTTTCTGCCTATCTTTTGGATGAGTATTATATATGTTTGGAAAAAAAAGTGAGCTTAGCTATGCTGAAATCTCAAAGGGAAGAGAGGGTCAGTATTTTATGCAGTGTGTGGTTTGAACTGTAGATTTTTATTTGGATGTGTTCTGATGCTTGTCATATAAGGAATCTTGCTAAAAATATTACATTCCTTATATAGATGTTTTTAGTTGTTAATCACTTAAGAAAAATATATGGGGAAATAGCTTCTAAATTTATGGGGGGAAACGCCAAGAACTCCCAGCAGTTGTGCTTCAGTGCCCATTCTTTACTCTTCTAGGGATTAATACAAACATAATTATTTATGTAAAATGAACAAGCATAGATTGGTTAATTGTAATTTAGGCAGAATCACTTTTTAAAAATGGAATATACACTGCCTTGTATATGTTGTATCATATCTTTGACAAGGCAACTTCTTATTATTTTAACAATTACTGTGATTCCTTTTGTCTCATTTTCAGATTCTAGACCCATAGCATTCTTTGTTGTAACCTCTCCTGCATTTTCCATAGTACAGAGTAGATCCTCATGATTAAATTGTAAGTTGTCATTTAAACAAAAAAAGATCCCCCTTTCCAGATCAAGAGAAATAGAAAATTGCTCTTTTTCTATCATATTCCTTTGGAGCTTAACTTGCAATCTAGGCTAATTGTTGTCCAGCTTGAAAAACCTGTGTTCATGAGTGTTTTGTTTTTCCCTCTCTGGCTATATAAAGATGCTTTATCTCTCACTCATATTTTCTTTAAGCTTTCTCTTCTTTTGCTCTGTTTCTTCTTCTCTGCTTTTCTTTTCTTTTTCTCATCCATCTCCTGGTTCCTCATCCCCTGCATGCCACTAACTAGTTTCATTAGATATTAATTGATTTGTGAATTCAGGCTGAATTGCATCATCAGCAGATGGCGGATCCTGAGTTGTTGGAGGAGTCCTCATCGCTGTTGGAACCAAACGAAATGGGAAGAGGGGCCCCACTGCGATTGGGGTATGTTTTTTTAAAATTAATGGTACTTTATAAAATTGTAGCACTGATGTTAAGGACCAGAGTATACTGTAATATTATTCTTGGTTTCTTGCATAGGAAAATACAAGTTGGCAGTCTTGTCCTCTTGTCCTTTTCTATATCAGCTGAATTTAGGAATTCAAATACTGGATTATAAGTATATATTATTCTAAAGTAGTGTAGATTTGATTTCTGTATCTATTACTACTAGAATGTAATACACTGAAAACAATTACATCATACAGAACAGATAATCTACAATATTTCTCGAGTATCAATTGTTGTACTTCATTTTCTAAAAGTGTTGATTATCTGGAGAAGATAATCAGGTATGGCTCATTAACAGCCATAATTGATAATTTTATATAATTTTATATTAATCATAATTGATTCATTTGTTTCTAAATTTAGGAAATTAGAAATCTTGTTAGGACACAGAAAAGTTGCCAAGAAAATAATTAGTTTTAATTTATTTTGGATAGAACAGCAGTATACTTGTTTCACTTCACTTTACCTTTGTTGATTTATATCCCATCCTTTTCTCAGATAATGCAAGGAATGTATATTGCATATACTGTTCTTCTCTCTCATTTTATTCCTATAACCATCCTCAGAAATAGGTTGATTTGGGAAAATGTTACTGACTCAAATTCCATGCCCGAACATGGGCTTCAACCTGCATTCCTTAATCCTTTTTAAAGCAATTTACTGTACTGTTTAACTTAGAGACATATTTTCCCACAGCTGTTGCCATTAATTTTGATACTCTTATTTCTATCAATTTTATTCATCAAGAATTTTCTAAACATATTTTTATTATTTTTTATAATAAATTTTATTATTTTTAATGATAAAAATATATATTTTAGAAAAGAAAGAAAAAATAATGAATAAATAAGAGGCAAATTAAGCAGAAGAAACAAAGCAGGGGGAAAAGGGGAAAAGGGTTAAAAAGCGGTTATAAATGCATTTCATATTTTACCCCCTTTCTAAATTTATATTGTTCTTTCCATAAACTGTCCTTTCCAAATCATCAAGCCCATAAATCACAAGTATTTTTTTTCTTCAGCAAAAGTCAGGGATAATTATATTCTATAACTGTGTTGATGTTTTCTAGTTGTCTCTTCTATAACATATCTTAATTTTTAATGTGCTATTAAGTTTTGAAGAAGGCCCAATTATGCAGATAAACTTCAATATTAATTTCAAAAGCTGATCCAAACATTTGCAGTTTATGATGTTTTCCCCAAGATCTAGGTCTTCCTTAAATTTTATGCTCTGATTGTACTCCTTTCAGAGATTTAGCTCAGAGAATTTCTTTATATGGATATCAAGACTTTTTGATAACTGGTATTGTCAGTACTTATTGATCTCAAGTACTTATTGATAGCAGGTATTCTCAGTGTACTTCAAGAATTTAAGAATGCATGTATTTAAGTGTTGATCTTTTTGTACAGTAGCATTTATTCCTTGATAGTTCAGACATTGCTCCAAACCAAACTTTAATTTATGTTGACCATTAAGAATCTAAATTAAAATATGGTAAGTAAGCATTGAACAAAAATTACAAATTGTTTATGTCCTATTTTTAATCAAAGATTGCAACTTCATATATTTTCTCTATAGTCCATAAATTTCTGAAATAGATTAAAGTTCACAGATACAGATTCAATTCACGAAAATTGGAAATTAACCATTTCTAACCTGATCTCAGAATTCTCAGTCAGCATAGCATTGGTAAGAATTCTGAAAATTGAAGTTCATACATTTAAAGGATAATCTGATATTTGGAAAGAGTACCCTAAACTATGTACTAATAATTGTACAATTCCCTACATTTCAGACCATTTTTTTCTGTACTGGAAACTGTGGATTAATTTTATTCAGATATACACAAATATCAGTTTCACTTCACTCAGAGGCCAGTCCATGTTTTAGAATTTAGGCATTTCAGAATTAAGTAGCAAACACACCCCAGATCCATTCCTTAAAATCAAGATTGTTTATTTCTATTTATATAAAATTATTCTTTTTGCCATGCTATTTATGAGATGACAAATTCCATGTTTAAGGAGTATAATTTAACATAAAAAAATAATGTGAATTCCTTACTTGTCTAATCAACAAAAAATAATTTAATCTCTTTTTTAGATCACAAGCACATTTTATACCTTGATCCATTTAGTCTCTAGAATTGTTCTTTCCATAATTCTGCTATATAGTTAATACTTTTGTTGTATTTTGTTTTATTTTTCTACTAGCTTGCATAGTATCCGTACTCTTTTCTGGATTAGGTTAAAAGCATTAGAGCTTGACTCTATTGGTTTTGCAATGGCAACATCCATTTTTTTCCTGGATTGATATTTATTTGCATATTCTTCTTTTTCTTCGGTTTCTCCTGTATTTAGATTTGTGGCTGGAGTGATTAACCGTGAGCGAATCCCGACCTTTGAGCGGATGCTATGGAGGGTGTGTCGTGGAAATGTTTTCTTACGACAAGCTGAAATTGAAAATCCTCTAGAGGACCCAGTAACGGTATAGTGGCTATTTCTGCAGCAGCAGGCTGTAGACCAGGGGTGGGCAATTAATTTTCCCAAGGGGCCACATGAAGAATGAGGATCATTATGGAGAACCAAACCAATAGCTCCCTGCTTCACTCTTTAAGGCTGTGCTTTGCCAGAAGCCACAGTGGGTGACTGAGCTAGGGTCCTTTCCTGCAATGACCATCACCACCACCTCATCAACCTGCTTTGGGTAAGGAGAATTAGAAAAGGCTGCCAGCCTACTAGTGGCCTTTTCTGTGCCTACTCATCATATACTCACCTGAAACAACTTAAGGAGGTATGTGAATGCATCTTGAGCCACCTGAAAGAGCGCACTGTGCGTGAATAAAGTTCTATAAGGGAGTATTTTCAATATTAAGCAAAAATCAAGAATATGGGAACATAATCTCAAGCTGGCAGGAGGGAAGATCAAAAATAAAGTTAGAAAGCATTACTTCACAGAAAGAGTAGTGGAAACTTGGAACCCATTTCCAGCGTAGGTAATGAGTGGGTCATCAGTAACTAAATTTTATGCCTGGGATAAACATGTCCATCATCTGACAAAAATTTAAAAAATTGAAATAAAAATAATTAAAAATAATAAAAATAATAAATAAAAAGCAAAAAACCCTGAAAGGCCAGACTCACTAGGGTTTTTTTTTCTGCCATCAGTTTTCTATGTTTCTATATTTCTGCTTAAAAATCAACATTCTGTTCATAACAAGTGCCTCTATTCTTATTAGGTCTGTGCAAAAAATTACTAACGAAAAATGTTTTCATTTGAACAAATGCAGGAAGGGGGAGTTGCTATCCAATTCTAGCTATCTGTCGGAAAAATGTGCTACTGGCCTCTTGGGAAAGTTCAAGGGTTTGGATTCAAAAGTATATGATTGAGATCAGTCCATTGCCATTTACTTCTTTATCTCCTGCTTGTTTACTTCAGAACATCTCCTTAATCAGCAGCCTTGGCTTATCTTTGTGGCTTCTTTGCTTATGTTATAGTTTCTCCAGGTAATACATTATTCAGATTATAAAAGGGATGGTTTTCTTATACTGTCTCCCCCTCTTCCTTTATCCTATGGCTGCTTGGTGATCTTGGTTGAAGATTTATGAGGGAATTTAGAATGATTTGAAGGAAAGTTTAATGTTCGAAATCCTACTTATTATTACCTGGATTACTTGAAGGCATAGAAGCTCATAAAGTTAGAGCTGGAGGTGTATTCATAAAATACTATTCAGGACAATTATATTGGAAGGGTTTACATTCAATTAAGACCCAATTCATTATATTTTGAGCCTAAAAGGATAATGCAAGTTCAAAAGTTTTTTTAAAAAATTTGATTAATTGGATTTTTTTGTCTAGGCAGGACACTGACATTGAATTATATATCTTTGTTACCTAATCCAACATATTTATCTATTACCTACTAAATCTAATTGATTATTAGTAATTCTTTTTTTTTCTTTTTTCTTGCTTTCTGGGTAGCTTAGCTTGAACCTCTGGAACTATTGCTGCATAAGTATGTTTTGAAATTCTGTGCTGTATGCCTTTTTATAAAGTATGGCCTAGCTTTCTTTTCAAAGGCATATTGAGGTAGTTAAGGAAAAGTGAAGGCTTTTTTTTTAATTCACCCTTCCTCCTCACCAACCCTGAGGCTATTTCAAATCTTGAAAAAGATTTCAGAAAACTTCAGAAAATATATATGCTTCTACTTAGCAGGGATATGATAATAAGAGAGAGAGGATTTGAGAAGTCCCCAGTAAATGTTATGACTAAGTGGTAGATTTGAACCAGGATTTTCATGATCCAAAGCTAATACTTTCGCTATTCTCAACTGGAAAGCTTTAATTCCAAATGGACCTTCTCTATCTTTTCTTTTCTAGGGTGACTACGTGCACAAGTCTGTGTTCATTATTTTTTTCCAAGGTGACCAGCTGAAAAACAGAGTCAAGAAGATCTGTGAAGGGTAAGCAAACCAGAATAAGAAGACTGTTGCTTTTGATTTGCAGTTTTTTTATTCATTTTACATTATTTTCTAACCTTCCCATCCATTTGCACGTATAACATATTGCTGGTTGGAGGGAGGCCAGGATATTAATCTCATGATTAGGTTATTATTATTATTTATATTGAATCACTTCTCTGTGCCTTTCAGATTCCGGGCTTCTTTGTACCCCTGTCCAGAAACTCCACAGGAAAGGAAGGAAATGGCTGCTGGAGTCAACACAAGGATTGATGATCTTCTAATGGTATAATAATGTTAGGATAAGGCAGGAAGAGACTGTTCTTGATTTCTGTCTTTATTTCTGAATTGGTCTCTAAAGTTAATATACCTGTATACATATGCTGTAATTTGTACTGCAGAGATCATATTAATTAGATGAATTTGATGCGAAGTAATCTATATCTATTGGCTAATACTGAATGGAATCTCATCAGATTTGAAGAGCCAAAACTTGCCTACCCCTATTACAACACTGGTCATGTTATTTGATTTGGTGCTTACTCTAACTGGTTATATTCTCTTGGATAGAGCTTCAGAAATAATTTTTAGGGAAGTACTAAGAATTTACTACCTGTCACATGGTATATATTAAGGGCCGCACTTCTCGTTATCTGATGTTCTATGTCAACTCATACACAATAACTTTCATGCAAGGTATTTTAGTTAACTTGACATCTTAAAATACTCTGAATCAGCATTAAAAGACTGCCCAAACAGATGAAAACAGGTTGAAGTTTAATTCAGAGGTAACAATGTGGAATTGGAGTCCAATTGACAAATAAGTCTGTTTGTTTATATCTTACCTTTATTTTTACAAAGAATGCAGCGAACATACTTAATACTCCCTCCTCCTCCTATTTTTCCCACAACAACAGCCCTATGAGGTGGGTTGGGCTGAGAGAGAGTGATTGGGCCAAGATCACCCAGCTGGGTTTCATGGCTAAGATGGTACTAGAACTCATGATCCCCTGTTTTCTAGCCTAGTGCCTTAATCACTAGATAGGGCTGTTATGACTTTTCCTACATACTTTTCATAAACTCAAGGATGAAAGCTTTAAAACTGCTTTGTCAATAGCTGATTTCTGAGGGTTGCTTGAAAGCTCTATTGATTATAATATTAGCTATTCCTGCTTTAATTATATTTCTTACTTCTTGAACTTCTAGGTATATTTCAATATCTGATACTATATTGAAATTTCAAAAAATAGAACCTTTGTGGAGCAATGTTTCTTGTGTCCAGGATGTTAGTCTTTGGCAAGTCAGTGTGGAAAATATTATTATTATAAAGTAACCATTAATCAACTGTAAAAATAGAAAGTTTTAGTGTAGTTTCTAAAACTGTCATATTGCTATAGGCTTTTCCTGGACTTTGCACAAGAGATTATTTTTTAATGTTGTAAATAGGGTGAAGTTACATTATAAACCAATGAGGTAAAGTTACATTATAACATTTAACACACTTTAAATGATTTGGGACAATCTGGCCTTTTTCATGAGAAATCTCCTAGGGTTAGATACACTCAAACTCCATTCTTTTCTAGCTAGACTTCACAATTTGCCATCTATTTTTTTTAATCTCCTGCTTTATTCTAGTAAATGCAAAGAGAATTAAAGAGGTGTGACCTTTCCTTATTAGTAATATAAGCAAACTATTTTTTCTTTTTGGAAGTCTAAAGGAAGTCTAAAGGAAGATTAGCCAAAGCCAATATTGTGCTTTGTATGTTTCCTCTCTGAGGGAGATGGGCTGTTAAGAAATAAAAATCATAAATAAATAAATACAATTAAAATTTGGAAATGCAAGAACAGGATTGGAACCGTGGAACTGGTGTAGCCCAGGTAACTCTTTTGCTCTCACCAGTGCATAGTTTGTATTCCTGCTTTCAACTGTTTTGTTCCTGGAATGAAAGGATTGTTTACTCTCTGTATAGAAGAGTTGAACATCAGTACATGGTTTAAATTTAATCATCCTATTAATCTAGACTTCTAAGGTGAAGGAATGAAATTGTAGTTTGTGTGAAGGCTGAACTAGAGTGTGAAACTGTTGAAATTCTCAAATTAGAGTGAAGTTATATGAATTTCTATAGCTCATAGATGATATATACAGAATGGACTTCATTTCCCTTTTTATAACAGTCTCTCCTTCCCATGGCAGGTACTGAACCAAACTGAAGATCACCGTCAGAGGGTTCTTCAGGCTGCTGCAAAGAATGTCCGTGTTTGGTTCATAAAGGTGCGCAAGATGAAAGCCATTTACCATACTCTGAACCTCTGCAACATTGATGTGACCCAGAAATGCCTCATTGCTGAAGTCTGGTGTCCTGTAGCTGACCTTGATTCCATTCAGTTTGCTCTCAGGCGTGGCACGGTGAGCATAATTCATACCTCTTAACCTCTTCTAGGATGTTCAGCATTACTGCTAGCCCTGACATTCAAGAAAACATGGAGTTTTCTGAGTCTTGCAAGCAAAATCTGTTTGTGCAAACAGATTGCAGTGGAATTTTTTAGTTAAAGCATTCCCTTTCCATCTGGATTAGACAGAAGCACTGTGCTGTTCCTTGAAATGTGTCCCAACTTTGAAAGCAAATGACCTTTAATTCACATTTCTTAGCTGTTTCTCAAGAGGAGGCTTGCCTTGATTTTTGTTCTCTCAGAAGTACAGATAGTCTTGAATTCAGATAAGTGATAGCCCACTTCTTTTGAAATCCTTTGGTGTTTTTAAACTTTTAACTGTAACAGTTCTGACTTTATTTATAGGAATTTCTTCATACATAATTTATATATTTGAATGAAAGAGTGATAGAATCCAGTATCATTTTGGTTGTAATTCAGGAGGAAATCCAAACATCTATTTTGGTTGGTTGGTTTGTTTTTTTTGGAAGAATATTTTGTGTAACTTGTATTCACCAAAATTAAAAAATGTTTTCTAAAATAGCTAATAAAAAGGTATGCAAGAATGAAAGATTGTAAAAGCTGACTGGGTTTCCACTCAGTTGAAAAAGTAGCTTTTCTAATCTTCAGTTTGTTTGTGTATAACAGGAGCACAGTGGATCTACTGTTCCCTCTATCCTGAATAGGATGCAGACCAACCAGACTCCACCTACATACAATAAGACCAACAAATTCACTGATGGGTTTCAAAACATTGTAGATGCTTATGGCATTGGAACCTATCGTGAGATAAATCCAGGTACTTGCATGTATCCTATGAAACTGCTAGCTTCTGATAATTTGTTTTAAGAGTCTGATTTGTCTCCTTTCTTATTCTGTTGCAGCAATTTAACTTACTGAAAGAAACCAAAACAAATAAAAAATCAATATTTCTGTTGATTAATACATCCATTTTATATATCAATTCTGTTGATCTATTGATCCAGTTTTATTTTATATTACTGGAAAATTGCTAAGGAACTTTAATATAATAAGTTTGAATTCCGGGGGGGTGAAATCTATTTAAAAGAGGAAGTTGACATTTTGTTTTCATATTAAATTGGCAAATTTATTTTTAAAATCAAATCCACCTGTACATGCTTTCTAATAATTCTGTAATTTTTCCTAGTATAATACATTTTTTCAACAAGCCTTTTGCACATTTTACAGATTTTTATAAGTGCTGAACTATACCAAAAGTAGATAAGCATATAAAAGCATCTGATTAGCTGATAGAGTTAAAGTGTATCTTGGGAAAATTAATACGGTATTAAACTGGGCATTAAATTAATTAGTCTGCCAGCTCCTCCATGAAAGACCATTTTGAATTCCAGTAAATATATGTGTAGAATGATATGGTAAGCAACATCTTCCTCCATTTTCAAAATGTATCAAGTGAAATCTGTCAACAAAGATCCTAAACAAATTTGGCAGTCATGAGATAAGAGATGTCCTCTTATAGGGTATTTAACATTTTTATTCTGATCCATGATATGACGATGCTTTAAAACTTTGCTGTACAGTTCTAGTAATATTAAAAGTACTATAAAGTTGGAAAGTGCAATCAAAGTAATAAAACGAGCAACAATCTCCTGAGAAAGGATTGCAATTTGCAACATTTGGGACTAATTTCCTTAGAAAACTCTTATTTTAAAAAGGAAGAAGAGAGAAAAATGTATGGAGAAAATAAACTTTTCCTCAATTGTAATTCCAGAACTCAGAAATAATGTTAACCACAACCACTAGGGAGTTGTCAGCTTCTGGAAACCATAGCAGTATGAAATGGTTTGGGGTGGGGGAGTTGCATTACTGATGTTGTATATCCCACCTATTTCATTTTTTAACTTTTCTGGTTTTTGTATACCTTTATATCCTTGAGTAGTATTTTTTATCGATCCCAGACAATATTTTACCCATTACATTTTATACCTCACTTGTCGCAGAATGCTGATGTGAAAAAAGATAGTTATACTTATTTGTACAAGGGAAAATATAGATTCAGTCCCAAAATTATGAAGATTCTATACAGTTAACTTTTATACATCTTTATAAAAGTTTCTTGTATATTTTAAGGCATCAATATAAACACATTTCCTAACCACAGATAAACTAAACTGGCATATATGCAATTTGAAGAACAGGCTTTTTTCAAGGTCTAGGCATGCTCAGTAGATCATTGTTTCAATAACTGTCATTCTGTTAAATAATTTTCAATCTCCCATTCTCTCAGCTCCATACACAATCATAACCTTCCCATTCTTATTTGCTGTGATGTTTGGAGATTTTGGACATGGCATTCTTATGACACTTTTTGCTGTCTGGATGGTAATCAGAGAAAGCCGCATTCTGTCACAAAAGAGTGATAATGAGGTAATTTAACCACTGACTTGAGAAATTAAGATTTAAATTTAAGGCAGGCTCTCATGGAGCTTTCTTAGTAGTTGGCAATTTGAGCAGCTTTTATTTCTCAGCTTTTTATTTTATGTTCAGTTGGAGAAAAATGCTTTGTTTTCTTTGGAACTACTGTGTGAAAAAAATTTCTGCTATATGTCTTTATATAAAACAATTGACAGATATTCCAGTATGCTTTTTGTTCTTCTGAATCAGAGCTGAGATCATCCAATCCTTTGAAGGGATAGAACAGAGTTAAGTAAGCTATATAGAGCCTCCAAACTTGATGGCACTTATGGCAATAAATGTTCAGGCGAGAGAGAGGGGCAGTTAAGGAGCAAAATGTACTTCATAAAATCTTCCTCTTCTAACCATCAAGTTAAGCTTTCCAATTTGGGATGAAGATTTAAGGGGTAAAATATGTGTCTTAACTTCTTGCAGGGCCAGAGGAATCATTTTCGTTCTTTGAACCCCTACATCTTCTTAGAAAAATGCAAAAAAAGCCCCTTCCCTTAAAGAAATCTGGTCTATAATATGATCTAAAGATGAAAAAGACTGTCTATTTAGGAGTTAAAGGAAGATGCTTGGCAGCATACTTTTGTATTCTTAGTGTAACAGTATCGTCGTTGCATATTTCCAGTTCATCTTTTTTTATGTCTCTTCTCTTTCCTTCCCCCTAATCTCCTTTCCTAACCTGGACAGATATTCAACATTATTTTCAGTGGCCGCTACATTATTCTGCTGATGGGTTCTTTCTCCATTTATACTGGCCTGATCTATAATGACTGTTTCTCAAAGTCACTCAATATGTTTGGCTCATCCTGGAGTGTCCGGCCAATGTTTCAGAAATCCAACTGGACGTAAGTGATGAGTCGCCTGCAAAGGCAACGGATAGGAAAATAATTGGGAAATGGCTTCACGAGGTTTGAAAAATGATGAGTTGATAAAAGACATGGAAATGGCAGAATAACATTATTGAATGTTTACCCTTTTACACTTGTTTCTGGAGTGCATTGATTTTGGCATATCTGTTCTGCTCTGCTTAGATATTAATGCACTTGCTTCTTTTCCTTTCTCTACAGAGAAGATCTTCTCAGGGAGTATCCTATGCTTCAGCTTAATCCCGCCATCGATGGTGTCTTTGGTGGAGCATATCCTTTTGGCATTGATCCAGTATGAAGCACCATTTTCTATTTTTCCTTCCCCTTCATGTTGTTTCTCTTTCCCCGCATTCTCCCTTTATCCTTATAAATTAAAAGAGATATCAAAGTATCAAAAATGTCTGGTTCACTGGAAAAAAAGATAATCAGTTCAGTTGTTTTGTTAATGTGATAGGCTGTTTACTGCATGTTAAGAGAGAATTACATTATGCAGAATGAGATGATAGAATTTTACATTTCATCCTAGTCTTTAAAAATTACATTTTAAAAATGTTTTCCACATGTATCAGTAGTATACAACTTGTATTGTGCTCTCCTGAAATGCTGACTTGCCATATTTTGAAATCATCCAAAAATATAGGCAATCCTAGATACATCTAAAATGGATGGGACATTCACCTGGACTACCAAAATTTACTTTACATTCAAATCCTTTTATAGAAATGCCTCAGATTGTTTCTGTAGTCATGACGTCCATGAACTGGTGGTGTTTAATTGTTTATTTAAAGTGAGAATGGTTTTTTGTCCCATTACTTTGGTCTAACCATTACACTTCATTCTTTGTAGGTAAATAGAATTTTGAAAGAAAGTATGAAAGGACTACTGTTCATCTCTCCATCAGCACAATAACTCTCTGATAACTAAGTAGAGCAGGGCCAAATTTAGCCCAGGGGGAAAACCAACAAATGAAATATCATATTTAAAAACTAGGCTGGGGGATTGAAGAAGAAAACATTCCTAAAAATTCACCCAGTGTATCTTTGTGGGAGAGGCACTTGGGAAGTAGTTCAACATGTTGTGACTGCTCTATTCTAAAATTTTTTCTCAAGTCACATGATCCAGAGTGGAATGGGTGCCTCCCACTGCTTATATGAATAGAACTTATGGCCATTGCTGGAAAGGGGTTGGAAAGAATTCCAGGTGCCATGGTCTACCTTCTGTCTTATCTTGTTTAATTTTTTTTCTCTAGATCTGGAATATTGCTACCAACAAGCTGACGTTCCTTAACTCCTTCAAAATGAAAATGTCAGTAATTCTGGGCATCATCCACATGATGTTTGGTGTCACCCTTAGTCTGCTGAACCATATGTGAGTGTGTTCCATTTAATTAAATTATAAAACAGTAAAGGATATGGAAATAAAGACAGAATATTCATTATAAGTTCTTTTCACTTTGTTCTGAATAATAGAATCTTACGGGCTGCCAAAAGTCATGCAGTTGAATTTTTTTAAACATGAAGACTTTTTCTTATAACACATTGTTACCAAGATAACTAAATGAACATGTTCATGAAATTGCTGGAAGTTAAGTATCGAAGGGGGCTTGGGATTTACTATTCAATAAATAAACCTTATTTAATTTAGCAATTGACTATTAATTGCATATTAACTAAACAATTAATTTCACAATTCGTTGGCTAAAAACACTGTCTAATTTTTCCTAATTTTTTCCTAACTATTTCTTAATATTTTTCCTAAAATATTTTTTCCATACCTCTATAGTTATTTTAAGAAACCACTGAACATCTTCCTTGGCTTTATCCCTGAAATTATCTTCATGTCTTCATTGTTTGGATATTTGATCATCCTTATCATCTATAAATGGGCAGCATACAATGCTAAGAACTCCATGCATGCACCAAGTCTTCTTATTCACCTCATCAACATGTTCCTCTTCTCCTATGAAAAAAATGCCCAAATGCTTTATAGTGGGCAGGTAGGTAGTCTAGTAAAGAACTCTCCTTCTCTATAGGAACTTATTTTATTCATTTGAGGGTTTATGTGAGTTATCCACAGGGGGAGAGAGACAAAATGTGAAACCTGAGATTGATGTCATTACCAGTTAGTACAGTCTTTTGGGGGGAGGGGGGAAGGTCCAGAGTTTGTTTTAGTGGTTAAGACTCCAGGCTAGAAACCAAGAAGAGTGTGAGGTCTAGGCCTCCTTTACATATAAAAGCCAACTAGGTGACTTTAGATCAGTCACTCTCTCCCAGCTCAACAGTATTAAGCAAAGGGCAACAAGCTGATTGGACAATTCCTGTAACAACTAATAGGATCGACATTTGGTTGATGCGAAAAGCGACCCTGCACCTGCAGGAAAAACTTTAGATAGGAAGAAAAAACAATATAGGTATTTGGAAAATACTATGCAAGATATATGAAAACAACCCCCATGTCCTGATGCGAATTGTATCAGGACATTTGGCAGGGAGAAGGTTTTAGTCATAAAATTTTGTAGTTCCTAATTATGACTAACAGCAGGTTCATAGACATTTTAGCAATGGTTCAGTGTCTCCCATGGATATCTTGGTTAGGTTTTGTTAACCAAATTCAAGTGATGGGCCTTATATCCCACAATTGTAATTGGTACTGAATATTTAGCTTCTAAATGTGCAATGCAGCTACTGTCATTAAGATCTTATTTACTTTTAATGGTGATGTCATTGATTATCCTGTTTTTCTTACAGAAAGGTATTCAGTGTTTCCTGGTGGTAGTAGCATTTCTGTGTATCCCATGGATGCTGATTGCTAAGCCCTTGATTCTTCGCCAACAGTATTTGCAAAGAAGGCATTTGGTGAGTGACTATAAGAATTTTTTTTCCTAAGAATCTTTTTATTTATTCAAGTATGGAGATTTGGTTCAATTTTCTACAGTGGAAAACTGCATGCAGATGAATATTACCCTCGTTTTTTTCCTGCTCTGTGCTAAGGAACAGGTACACCCATAATTGCCTAGTATTGTCTGAATCTGTCTCCTGAAATCTTGATCCGTATACATGTATTTGCCACATAGGAATCCAAAGAGCTACTTTAGATATGCCGAGCCCTGTGAGATTCTTGTTATTTTCTTTTAAACAGCGGACACTTCTGTCATAAATATTTTTTGGGTCTACTTTTGGTTTAGAAGATGTTAGTTGCATAGAGAAGGATGCTGCTTTTTAAGGAAAAATAAGCCCTCACAAACCCTTGGATATGTTTTGAGGTTTTTTTTAAAAAAATCTAGGACTATAAAGGGAAATTTGTCTTACTGGTATGTTACTGAAATAATGGGCCAGGCAGCCTAAAAGACAGACTGCCCCCATGATTCTCCAAAAGATCTGACTCTGGCTTCCATATCTGTTGTTCTTGTGGCAAGTACGTTGTTAAGATGCAACTGCCCTTCAAAGTGCAGCTCAGTTAAAGACACTCCCTCTTCCTTCTCTGACCCTCTCATTTTCCCATGACCCCTCCATTTGTCTCCCTTTTTTTCTCTTGTTTTTCTTCTCCTTTCCTGCTTTCTTTCCTTCCATTCACTATCAGGAAGGGCAGCCTGAGGAACCCCATGTCAGCCCAGGCCAGAGTCCGCAGGCAATAGAGGCAGCAGCGGCTGCAACAGTGAGTGGATTAAAAGATGCCACCTATACACATGATGAAAACAGAAGGTGTCAGGAACTTTGGAAAATATCTCCCCTGAGGAAGAGGAATAGCACAGCTGTCTTTTGCTCAAAAAAAAAATACAATCCAATATTCTTATTCATTTCAAATTCTACCCGCATGCATATAGGAAATGATACAGTCTAAGTTTATATCCAGAGGATCCTGCAGTTACAGTATATTGCAGAAGATTATCTGCATGTTTTAAACATGTGCTCACTATTTTAGAGTGCCAGCTAGAGCTTTTTGGAATTAATATCCCTTATCCCTAGTTGCATACATCCTCTCTGAATGCAGATTGTAAAGGAAAAGGACAACAATGTGAAAAAGTACATTTAAAGGCAGCTTGGCCACTGTTACACTTCTTACTGTGGGATCCCTCCTAATGTGCTGAAAAACTTCAGAGTTCCTGAGAAAATAATTTGAAAAACACATTATAGTACTTCATTAAAAGTCATCACAATCTGGAAAGAACATCCCCTGTTTTGTATTTGCTCCTGGTTTCTCCATAATTGACAGCTTTTTCCTCCTTCTATTACGATCCAACCCAGGAGTCCTCCTTCCAACATATTTTAAATTTTTCATACTATTTTTTAAAATTACAGTCATATTACAGTCTTTGCAGTAGTACCATCTATTCCAAATTTACCTTTGCAGTCATCACTATTTTTCTATCCATGGAAAGAATGCTTCAGGAATCCTTATGACAGTGCATTGAACTATAGACTGTCACTTACTGAAGTGGAGAGAGCTCTCTATAATTTGATAGCTTCTTGACTCTTAAGTAGTTTCTTTTGTTTTAAACTTCTGGCTGTCTTAAAAATCATGTGAATATCATGACTTCTTGTTGCAGTATTTTGTTCTTGGACTAAATCATATGATTGCATCTTTAAAAATCAGGGATGTTATTTGACAGAATTCAATATATTTTCAGTCTTGCTTTGTAAACTGGAATTATTATAAATTTTATATAGAACCAAAAATATTACTGCATTTTATCTGAGGTCAAGGCTGATTTCTCAGACTTACGTTACTAAGTCAAGGTTAAAAACATTGGAACTGCTTTACTGAGTCAAGTCAAAGGTCAGTACTACTTGCTAACCAGTAATATTCCTATGGAAATTTACAAAATAACATATTGAATCTTAAGAATCTTCTAATTTTACCTGGGAACAAAGATTATTTCCAATCTTAAGTGTACACAGTCAAGCTTAAGAACATAAGAACTATTTTATTAAGTCAAATCAAGTTGTAGCATCCTGCTTGCTAACCAAGTAGGTATCTATGGAAGCCTATGAGGATGATGTGAAAGTGGAGGCTTTTTCAATATTTGGTTTTCAAGTTAGAGTGTCTGCTTATTCAGAGGATCTCTGCAGTATGACGATTTGTTACCTCTGTAGCTATGCAGGAGTCTAATCAGAATCGTATGAAGTAGGACTGAATTAACTATAGATAAGATTTTTCTTGATCAGCTAATGTGGTTATCATATGAAACTAAATAAAATGTGATATTTCACTTTTCTAAGGAAATGTGAGCATCCTCACTTTTCTCAGTAAATAATTTGAGTTTGCTTGGCAATCAGTTAGGGTAACTCTATGAAAAGTATATTTTTAAGACTAAGAGGAACATAAAACATCTAAGAGATTTTTCTTGTTATTGCTCTTGTAATGATCTAACAGATAAATCAATGCTTTCTAGTAATTTGGGGAGAGTTGCATATGCTAGAGTTGAGAGTGTCAAACGTCTAAACATATGCCTGCTATGTGAATTTCCCTGCTTTTGTGTTCAGGCACCTGTTAATGACAACTATGTTTCATATGAGACCCTGGTTGATCTTGCTATCTTTCTTCTATTTGCTAGCAAATAATTATTTTAGCTACTTTTATTATAAGTTACAGTAACTGAATCTTACAATTCTGATGGACGCCCTACCCCACTTTATCTCAATGAGAACTAAGGAGGTCAAGTCTAAGATGCTTACTCAAATTACATTTCTGCTTTCAACTAAATTTCTTTTATCTGATTGGTGTCTTGGCTGGGGTGCTTCTTCTTGTTCCTCAGGTTTATTTCTAATGCACATTACCTCAAATGAGATATGTGTAATAATCTAGTTTAGATATAAAAATGTGATACCTGAGCATGAAAGCTAAAATTAAGTGGTTAGTTGAAGCTGTAGCAAAGGATGCTAAAAAACAAGAGCATTTTTGGTGTGTTCAGAATAAAAGATGGCAAGTAAAAAGCTTAATGAAGATGGTAGAAAGCTAATAAATAATAAAGAGAAGATTAAACTGTTCAATTTTTATTTTAGCTCAGTTTTTCTGAGAGAAGAATATGTTTTCCACTAGGCACTGATAAAAAATAGTTCAGCTTGATAGAAATATTGCCAGGGAATGTATACTGAAGCTGAAGGAATTGAGATAGCCTGAGTCTAATACATTCCATTCTAGGACACTGAAACAATTTGCTGATAGATTGGCTTAACTTCTACTATCTGAGAAATACTGGAGAATGGGGATAGTATCAGATCACTGAAAAATAAAAAGTATTCCTTTGTTCAAAAAAAGAGAAAAAAGGAAGATCCAAGGAACAATAGGTTGATATTGATATCTGAGAATATTCTAAAGCAAATAATAAATGAGCTGAAAGTACTTTGGAAAAAATGAAGTGAAATTAATAGAAACCAGTGTTTATCATTAATAAGCCTTGTCAGGCTAATATTTCAGTTTTGGTCAAGTAGCTTCCTTAGTATATTGTGGGAATACTGTAGACATAATGCACCTTTAGTAAAGATGTGATAAAATATTTGATGACATTCTGGTTTCCAGGTTAGTTAGTTATACAAGCTGCATAGTCTATGTGACTCCACAGTCATTCTGAAAACTATTTGTCAACAGTTATCAGCACTTCTTTATCATTCTGCCTAAGGTATCAATGAGATGTTACAAGATTTAATATTAGGTTATGCACAGATGAAAATGTGGAGTTATAGATAAAGATATAGATAAAGATAAAGAAAACGTTTCTATGTAAATAAAAGTCTGGCACAAATTTAAATAATTTTAAAACACAGAAAAGTGGGCTCCTAAAATAAATGAATATTTTATTTAGTAAGGAAAGCCAATGACCAAGTTCATAATGCAAGGCACAAGTCATAGAATGATCATCTTAACATAAAGAAAAATTTAAAAACCCTTCTTAATAATAAAAGCAATTTGACAGTGGAATATGTTTATCCAGAGAGGAGATGATTTTTTCATCACTGAACATTTTCATGCAAGGGAAGCAGTCGTAAGTCTGTAGTTATTCAGTTTGGATTTTTATGCTAAATAGGGCTGGGCCTGAGTCTTAATGGATCGAAATCTATAAGTCAGTGAATTGGAAAATATAAAATATAGGCAGTCCTTGATCTATGACATTTGGTCAATGCCATTCTAATTACAACAGTGTTGAACAAGTTGTGGTTATGACAAGTCCTTGGAGTTTCGGCTGTTCCAGCATCCCCTTGGTCACATGATTTCAGTTTGGGCGCTTGGCAGCCAGTTCATACTTAAGACCAGTTGCCCAGAATCACTTGACTGCCTTTTGTAACCTTCCTTGCCAGCTTCCCCACAAAGTTAATGGGGAAGCCAACAGAGAAGGTTCCAAATCGCTGGGGTATGTCTCCTCCACCTGGGCACTCTCCTTTATCCCTTCTGTGCTTGTGCTGCAACAGCCATTCACACAATCCTGTGCAATCTCCCTGATCTATTCCACTTGCTTACCTCACCCATGCCATGCTTTTTGCACATCATTCCCAACCCACTCTGACCCACATGGTACCTCTTGCACACCCTCATAATGCTCTCCGCACAGTGTCTCTTGTGCACCGGAGTCCTCTCTGACCTTCGCCAACTCTCCCTAACTTGCACCTCTTGTACACTCCCTTTCCCCGTTCAGATCTTTCCTTGCATCCCTGCACACTCCTCACTCCCTTTCCCAGATACTTACTTGCCTGCAGACCTTAGATTTACAATTCTTTTGACTTGATTGTGGGAAGCTGGCAGGAACAGACCTAACAATCATGGTATCCAGTTAACAGCAGCAATCGGAACTACAGGGATATGCACCTTATGACCACATTGCTGAGCAATGGAATTCCTGTCCCAATTGCTGCTGTAAATCAAGGACTATCTGTCATCCAACAAATTCTTGCACAAATCTTGTCCTGAGATTTTTTTTCTGGAATAAAATATATATATATATATCCCGTGTAAGATTGAGAGTATCTTGGCAACTTATCGATGAGATCCCACTCGCCATCTTCAGNCTGGTGTCTTTGGCTTTGTGCCTGTGTGAGCAAAGCGTGATCGGGGCTGCTGTCTCTCTATAAATACT
>AZIM01001068.1:96764-123783 GCA_000516915.1 Ophiophagus hannah
ATGGGGGTGGGTGATAGTATAAAAAGGCCGGATGATAGTTCATCAAGTCCAGACAAATGTCCCACAGTGCCTCTTAGGGTGACCATCCCGGGGACTCTCTCATGGTACCCCGGGGGCAACGGATAGAAACAGAACCGTCAACCCACTGCCCTCTCATCACCGTGGGAGGATCCAGTACCTGGTACAGGATAGTCCGATAAGGGTGACCCCACCAGTCACTGCTGCCCTCTCACAGCAGCAGGGCAGATGAAGAACAGAGGCCAATCCACCACCGCCCTCTCACTGCGGTGGGGACCAGCCACTCCACCAGTCTGGCAAGATGAAATGGGGAAGAGAAAGAGTAGTCCCAGCTATTGTCCTCTGGGTCA
This sequence comes from Ophiophagus hannah, assembly GCA_000516915.1. NCBI lineage: Eukaryota > Metazoa > Chordata > Lepidosauria > Squamata > Elapidae > Ophiophagus > Ophiophagus hannah. The sequence goes on from AZIM01001068.1 coordinate 97,133, forward strand.
ACCCAGACCGCAATGCAGCAAAGCTGCAGCAACAACCCCCAGCTGGAGGCCAAAATCTACCTCCAGCCAGTGGGTGGGGGCAAGTCTGGAAACAGACGAGGAAAAACAGGCTGGGAAACATACTGTGCTTATTTTGGCAAATTGAGAATGCAGCTAATATGATTTGAAACCCATAGGTACTAAGAATGATATACAAATGGTTGCTTAATAACTTATTGCTTGATGTAGAGTTGGAACTCCAATAATTATCTCAAGGTGAAAATCTGAAAAAAACTCTTGTCAATCTTATTTTTAGCAACAACCCATTGCCAGATGCTAGCTATTCTGATAGGGAAACTGCCAAATTGAATTGCCTTTTCCCACTCTCTGCCTTAGCTTCTGTACTTCCTTAGTGTTCACCTTGAAGAGAAAACAGCTTCTCTTTCTACGCAGGAGCCTTTTAGTGTTGAGAGAAAAATGGGAAGAAAGCTACATTATGATTCCCCCTCTCCCCTTGTGTGCTTGTATCACAGTGCAGTCTTTCTCAAGGGTAGGCAAAGCAGAAACTTACCTGCATTTATCATGTAGAAGCATAGACGTATATAAAACTGCATTCTTTTTGGCAAAGGTCCATTGTATCAATGCATGAGACATAATTCCATCTTTCCACTGATTCCTTGCATAAGTCTTCTCTCAGTTTTAAAAGAGTATTCTTGATTCTGAAATGATATTTGGTGGACTATTTTGCCAACATTTATGGAATAAGTGTGACATTGATTAATCAAATAGATTATAACTTTGCATGCTATTATTTTTGGGTGCTGAAAATATTTCTTGGAGATCTAATAGGCAAAGATTCTCCAGAATCTATCTTGGCTTTATGTAGTGTGTCTTTGACTCTTCAGTGGTACTTTTGCTGTGTTCTGGGTCATGGCTTATAGCATTTGTTTTCCTTGCCTGTTTGATATTAAGTTGCTTATTTATTGGCGGGGGTTTCTTTTCTTGTCAGGGAAGTCCAGCTTTACAGAACAATAGAAGCAACACTATTTGCAATCATGACATCAACCATTATCTCAATCTTGCAGGAGGGCCCAGAGATCACTTTCCTTGCCCTGCCCTTTTTTCTTTGTGCCAAGTTCCACACACAAAAGCTTCCCACATGACCAGCTGTATTTGAAGATAGGAGGTGTTGAATCATTTTTTGTTAGGGCAAAGTTCACCAATACCCAGGCTTGCAGAAATCTCTGCTAATTATCTGAGATCCTAAACTGAAAAATTTGCTTGAGAGAAAAACCAAATGTTTTTCAAAAGATTTTTCAATCGATAAAAATAGAATAAATGGTGGACAGGGGAAGAAGGAGTGAGGTCCCTTTGACATCAGCAGATAATCTGAATAGCTGCTAGTGAGCAACAGTCAAAATAATATTCTGTGAAATGTTCAGACTGTGCACAAAATTGCACATAGATAATTTGTAACTGGGAGGAACAAAACAATTAATACTCTTCCTGCAAGATCCAATCTGGGTTGGTCACTGAGCCAACGTTGATAATCTTCCTGTCCACGCATTAGAAATGCATTTCCAAACTGCAGAGAAATTGAATTCAATTGAATTCCACTGAAATAAAAGCTTACTTGGGAAGTTTTAAACAGTATTACACTTTTCTTAAAAAGAAGCATGTGGTAATAGGCATACTGAAGAAGATAAAGAATTTGGAAGTCTAGAATTAAGGTGAATAAATGTAATGTTTGGCTGTGAGACTTGAATGTTCAGTAGATCTTTTCTCCAATGAAATTTGCAGGATGGTGACAGATAGAGAAATTGGAAAAAAGAGTCATTTTGATTTAATGAACTTTTACTGAATGCGCTAAGTTGGCATACATTAATAATCTAGGAATTCTGGCTTAATATACCATAAAATGAATAAGCTCTTATTAGAACATATAGCAGTTGGTTCCACTTTGTGCTTAGCTTCCTTTGAATATATAAATTAAGCATAGGCTGTTGGGATTTCCTTAGTACAGCTTATTAAGTTAGGATTGTGTCTTACTGTATATATGAAAACCTTATTAAGTCAGAGCATTGAACCATCCTGCTTTCTGGGATCCTTTTATCTAGAGGTGCCAAATTTTGTACTTGGCACCCTTCTGCCTGTGAAGGACTAGTTTATGAAATGAGTCACCTCATTTTCCCTTAGTATTCATAAGCTGTGAATGTGTTTGCTGCAAGGGAGAATGGAATGAATTCTTTAAACCACTGGAAAAATACTTTCCGTTTCTCCCTGTTTTGCCATTCCTGACTGGGATGGGTTTATCTTATAATTTTTAGGCAGCTGTACATTCCAGGGAGATGATTGCCCTGGCTGAGTCACAAACAACTTTTCAAATAAATCCTAGGTTTCCTTATGTATATGGCTGCATGAGAAGAAAGTAGATATTTTACAATTATATAATCCTGGTGGATTAGATTCTACTTCTTGTGCCACACAAAAAATCCTTTTGCCAGTGAATTGACAACTAAGAAAGGCTGGTACAGTTCATTTTATTAGTTTAGACTAGTGTGAAAATTGGAGAAGAAGACAATCAGGGGTAGAGTTGTACCCACAAGAGCCTTGGCAGCTAGAAAGAGAATAATCCAAAGATAATCACAATTGTGCTTTTGAAAAAAAGAATGTTTAGAAATGAGTTCCCTCTCATGACATGCATTTGTACGATCAAATTATAGACCCCCTTCAAGTTAAGAATGAAAATCCAAAAGATAACTGAGACTAGGAGCAGAAATAAGGCTCACCTGGTTCACCAAAGTTACATAATGCATTGGAAATGAACTTGTTCCTGAAGGACAAGATCTGTGGAATTTCCAGGCTAAATGTAAGGAATGGCTACTATTCCAGATAGCTAGGCCAAGGGAGTCGGAGCAGCAGCAGCAGATAACTTGGTGCCAATGGGATAGGATATATTTCATGCCACAAAGGAGCTGAACTTCTATTGAGGGTTGTGTATAAGTAGAAGGGATGGGGAGAGTAAGTTTTTGGAGTCAATATTCTCAGTTATGGATTTTGAAATGTTCCAGAATTTAATCTGGTTCAGAAGTGGGGAATTTGTGTTTCCCTGCTCTTATTATTTTTAAAGAGTGTTGTTCTTCCAATAGTAAGATTGTAGAGCTTGCCCTATGCTGTCTCTCTTTGAATAAATAATACAAAAATCTCTAGATTAAATCTGCAACAATCAGTATTACTTTTGGGGCATGGGGAGGTCCTTATTTCTAGATATAGGTAGTCCTCGACTTTCAACAATTGGTTTAGTGACTGTTTGAAGTTATAATGGCACTGAAAAAAATGACTTATGACCCTTTTTCACACTTGTTACAGCATTCCCTTGGTCACATGATCAAAATTCAGATGTTTGGCAAACTGATACATATTTATAATGGTTGCAGTGTCCTGGAGTCATGTGATCACCTTTTGCGACTTTTCTGACAAACTCAGTGGGGAAGCCACATTCACTTAACAACCTTGTTACTAACTTAACAAGTGCAGTGTTTCGCTTAACAACTGTGGCAAGAAAAGTTGTAAAATGGGGCAAAATTCATTTAGCAGTCTCTTGCTTAGCAACAGATATTGTGGCTGTAAGTCAAAGGCTAACTGTTCCCTGTTCTCTTTTGCTGTCAGCAGCATTGCAGCAATTCTTAAATATTTCTGAACTGGATTGCTGCTTGCTTTTTGGTAGTAAACACTCTTCCCATTTGGTTGCATTTCATACCATTTTTGTCTGATGTTCAATCACAAATGCTAGTTGCCACAGATGTTTGGTCTTGAAAGCTCATTGACTCTTAGTTTTATGCAACTTTTAATGTTGACCAATGGGACTGGTTTTTTTGCCCCCCTCCCCCAACTCTGCCAATCAGCAGCTTCAACAAGTGAAGAGAAGTAAAATGTGGGGTTTTTTTTCTCTAGGTCATAGGCAGAGCTGTTCTCCTGTTTGTGAAATTGATAACCTTAATGGATTGAACAGAAGGTGGGAATGGCAACAGAAAGTGGGAGTGCTGTGGGTAGGGGAAGGGGAGCAAAGATGAATCTGGGCTGCTTTAGGGAGCCTCCCTTTGCTCTGCAAAGATTACCCCCACCCCACTTCATGAGAGGTTGCATCCAGTAAGATAAATTTTAGATGCTTCCGTCCCATTCTTTGCACTCCACATCCTCCACTTATTTACTAGTAGGCTGCCCACTCTTCATTGTTTGCCATTGATGCTTTAAGCAAAGAGTTTCTGTCCTGCATGTTGTTTTTGTAGCTGGAATTCAGTAGATGCTCAGTGTAAAAGTTAAACTTCTGTTCTGAATATGGAAAGACAACTTTGATCTGACTACTGATTTAATCTGATCCCTTGATTTAGGCAGGGGTGGGTAGCCAATTAGTCAGATGTGCTTCTCACTCTCACCCTTTTTGTTTTGTTTTCATAATCTTTAGTAATTATACTACTGAATTTTGGCTGAAAAAAATAAGAAATGCTGTACAGGTAATCCTTGATTTACAACCACTAATTGGGATCAGAATTTCTGTTGTAAGCAAGGCATTCATTAAATGAGTTGTACCCAATTTTACAGCGTTTTTTTTGCCACGGTTGCTAAATAAATGACAGCAGTTGTTAAGTAAATCACATGGTGACTAAGTGAACCTGATTTCTCCCATTGACTTTACTTATTGGAAGCTGATTAGAAAAATTGCAAATGACCCTGGGAATTTTGATCATGTGACCGTGGAGATGCTATGATGACCATAAGTGCAACGGCTGGTTAAAAGTCACATTTTTCAGTGTTAACTTCGAATTATTTCTAAACAAATGGTTGTAGGTCAAGGACCACCTATACAGTTTATTGGCATTTTTGTCCTTGGCCTCCAGGGAGGATGTTCAACTGGGTTCCTGATTTAGAATATAGTTGCATATAGGCCGTGATGGAAAATATGCATCTGGAACATTTCAGGTTACAAGTGGGGGCTTATACAATTGAATGATTCTTNACAATTGAATGATTCTTAACAAACAAAAAACATGTGTAATGAAAATAACATATAGGAAGAAAAGTTTGGTTGAACATCGTTCTTCTGATAAGCTGTTTGCTAACTATAGGAAGTTTAGGTGGTAACTTTTTGTTTTTTTAACATAATCGAATATTTGGCCAGATTAGCCTAACTTTGATATCCTTGTAGTGAACAGAGTTAAGTGACACTAGCAAACCTTGAATTATACCAATGTAGAGTTTGCAAAAGATAAACAGTAATTCAAACTGATACATTAATGAATCAAGTCTCTCCCATTTGTTTTGTTTTCTGTAGTTTCACATTTACCTACAAACTAACTGAAAGTTTTATTTATTCCTTAGAGCCTCGTTACATTCTGTCCCTGAGAAAGCATGTGTATTTTAGTACAAGCAGTGAAATGGATGTTATTTCTAAAAAGAGGCCAGTATTTAAAATGTTCCATTAAGGTGGAAAAGCAGTAAATAATATTTTGAATTTTCTCAAAACCTGGCAGGCAAAAAGGGTGGAAAATGTTTCCTACCTGGGTCCAAAAGAAGATCACCAGACCTGTTTTTTTAATGAATCATGGAGTTTTTCTTTCCATGTTTGATGCCTGTTTATGATTGGGCAGCCTTTCAGTATAATTCTCTTTATATTCTGGGTAGAATTAAAATTAGTGAAAATTGTAGCTTAGCAGAGAAATATTCTGACATAAAAATGAAGGAAAAGTTGGGAAGAGAGTTTAAGATTCTTCTTTCCTAGAACTTTAGATGGGTATAGCAATTCTCTTGTGCAATTGAGGTGTACAAGACTTAAAACAAGACCAGAGATAGTATATCTCAATTGTACAAGGTACAACAGTCCTTCAGTTACAACAGTTATTTTGGTGACTGTTCAAATGGCACTGAAAAAAGTGACTAATGACCATTTTTCACACTTATGACAATTTCAATATCCCTATGGTCACATGATCAAAATTCAGACACTTGTCAACTGACTCATATTTATGACAGTTGCAGTGTCCGGGGTCATGTGATCACCTTTTGCAAATTTATAAGCAATGTTAATGGGGAAGCCACATTCACTTAACAATTATGTTACTAACTTAACACCTGCAATGATTCACTTAACAGCTGTGGCAAGGAAGGTCATAATATTGGACAAAACTCATTTAATAAATGTTTCATTTAGCAACATAAATTTTGGGCTTAATTGTTGTTGTAAGTCGAGGACTACCTGTATTTTGAGCTATTCTATTCTAGCACTGCTTATATTTTTATAAAATATAAACTATGTATTTTTTTGATTTGTCAAATGTATTTTAAAAGTAACTAATTGTTGCAGTGTCTGTTTATAAACTTATAAGTTAAGGAGCAAATCTAGCTTTGATCCTGGGTTGGCTTATTGGTAACAATGATATTACTATAATGAAAAAATGTAACACTTTTGCAAAGGTTCATGGGTGAGGTGACTTGAAAGAACTAAAATGGAAAACGACATTTTTAATATTTGCCTCCTGGTTGTTGGAGCATTTAGCTATACTATAATTTATTGAGTAAAGTCAGACTGAAACAGGACTGGAGAAATAAAAACTCATCCATTCCTGCTTCATTTCCAGAATCACAGAGAAAGGAAAGTATAATAATTTGCATAAAATAAAAAAATAGAATTAGAAATATAATAGAAGTAGAAAGAATAGAGAACAGAACAGAATAGAATAATAAACTAGAATAGTTTATTGGCCAAGTGTTATTGGATATGCAAGGAATTCGTCTCCAATGTGTAAGCTCTCAATATACATGCAAACAACAAATTAATATAATCATAATAATGATGCTTACAATAATCCACAAAGTCTGTGGGGTGTGTGTGTGTGTGTGTGTGTGTGTGTGTGAGTGAATGCATATTCACCGGAAGCTTATCTACATGATATGTGTTGCAGTGGTCAACCTGATATGAGGGTAGAGAGAACCAACCAATGATATTCTGATAATGTAGTACAAGAAACTCTTGGGGGGGTACCGAAGGTTGGATTCACTTAGCCAATGAGTAGATGGTGAGTCAGAACACTACTGACTCTTTTTTTACAGAAACAATGAATTGAGACTGAAGATGGTGACTGGAACACCGCATTCAGTTGATAGGAATTTAGACAATAAGTGCAATATCATTAAGGTCATTCAACATTTGACAGTCCTGCAGGGATCTTTTAGGACTGTTAACATACTAGAGCATAGAGCAGTCTTCCTCAATCTGGAAACATCCAGGCATGTTGGTATTGCAACATCCTGAATTCCTAGGCTGCAAGGCCGTGCTACTAGATACTTTGGAAGTTGCAGTATCAGCATATTTGGTGGGTGTCTCATTGGAGAAAACTGCATTACTGAATAAGTTGTCACTGTCCTCACTGCCATTACATATGTCCTTGCTTGTAGTTCTCTATTGGCATTTCATGCAACTTTAATCTTTTGCAAATGGATCTAACTCATAGGATATTTGGAACAGTATGTAATGCAACAAAATGCAAGAATCATAGGAAGAACTTGCAGACAGGCCTCATTTAGCAATCACAATGGGTTCTAGTGAAGTGATCGCTAAATGAACCAGGTGACTGAAAGAGACAGAGACACAGAGTGAAGATTACTGATTGCTATGATCACATTCAGATAAAGTTCTCTCTTGCAGTAACACTAGCATTATTGTAACTCCAGCATGCATTGTTGTAAGGTGCTGGATGTAAGTATGCACATTATTTGCAATATACTACCATTACTGTCATATTTTGAATGGTTGCTATCCAGTGCAATTGCTAAATGATTACTTTCAGTTTAGGAAATAAAATGTCAGTACTACTTTGGATTCTTAAAGAAATTTCTAATATATTTTATATATTAATATCTAATATATATTAGTGGGCAACTAATGAGTGCTTTTCATCTGTCTTTTTCTTACAGGGTGGAATTCCAGAATAAATTCTACATGGGTACCGGGTTCAAGTTTCTCCCTTTCTCATTTGACAGTATCCGTGATGGGAAATTTGATGAATAATATCTTGGAGACATAATACCTGGAAGTGTGCTACTAAATCCAGACCTTTACTGCATGTGTATATAGTTTTCCATTGTGTCCTTAATATTCTAGTGATAATAATTTGATTTCATTCATTTAAAGTTTTTATTGAAGGAAGAAAATCCTAAGAGGATACTCAGAGAATTTCAGGGGTGGAGGGAATTGCTAGCAAAATTAAACTGTACTTTTGGCAAGTTTTAGATAAGTCTTTGGTTTTATACCACAAGTGCTGACAGAGGAATGTTTGTGATCATCGAGAAGGATGTCCTGGTGGTCTGCAGTTGTCTTGTTCCCCAAAACCATGGTGTCTAAAAGAAAACAAAACCATGTTTCTAGTCCTATGAATTACTTCAGATTTGGGGAAACACCTATATTGCATACATTTGTTCTGACAAAATGATTAAAGGGGGCTCGATTATTCATCCATCCAACACACTTTCCTTTAGACTTTCAAAAGGACATTTATATTTCCTATAGATTAAATTTGCTAAGTACAAAAGTTGCAATCGAAAAAACAGTCTTGTTTGCAATAGCCTGCTTAAATGCTAGTACTCCTGTATTTTTTTTCTCAGTTAAATCACAAATCAAAGGGATGACAATGCACCAGAAAAACCCTTCACCATCATTTGACAGACATTTTAAGTATTTGCCCCTGCGCAGGACTTTTTTCATATTTTAAATGTTACTTTAATCCCTGAAACCATATTTTTTGTAACATTTGAAGCGTAAACTAGAAAATGTAGGTGGGAAACAAATCCTCCCCCCGCAAAAAACTTTGCATTTTGGTATTGTCAGAAATTTCTTTTCCTAGATGAAAACAGCAGGCAGAGGAGCAGCTTACTTGTTTACCCTGTTATAGCTGGCCTCTGTTTTGCTCTACATGGTTAATTAATTTAATAACACTGGCTAAAGCTCTGAACTGCTTGCTTTGTTCAAAGAAAACTCAGAATCTTTCACCTCCGTTCTCACATGACCTTGACACCTAATACTGCTGTAGGGAAAAACTTGGCTACTCTTGACACATCTAGAGCTGAACAATTCAAAGGAGTGTGGTAACTTGACAGGAGCAGTAATAGCAATATATATGTTTTTAGGACAGATTCTCCTTGAAAATAGGAATTGCTTGAGGGTAACACCTGCCTTCTGTTTGTGTGTGTTTAGATGCAGGAATGAATCTAGCACTGTATGCCTCTGTAAGATGTAAATTTATGCTGTGGGTGTTGTGTTGTGTTGTGTTGTGTTGTGTTGTGTTAAATAAATGTGCACTTTTCTGAAACTCTTTCACCTGAAGGCTTCAGGGCACTTCATTGGCACTTAAAGAATGATCCTTGATTTGATGTGTTAACCTTACAAGAGGGTGCAAAACCAACACTTTTTATTGGAAACTGTGAAATTATAGCTGTTGCTGTTGTGTAAAATGAAAAAACCCTGTTTTGACAACTATAATATGCAGTAAAGTTTTCTGTATTTTCCTCATCAGCTAATTGTTGTTATCTATTAAAACAGTTGAAGTCACCTGTAATGTCTTGTGTTTTTTTTTAATGTATTGGGGGATGGGATGGATGAGGGAGATTAAAAGAGAAGATGGTGAACACAAATGTAGGAACATAGAAAAACAAATACTATAAAACAGGTAATTCCAAAAGCTAAATTCTGAAATCAGTTACTAGGTAAAGTTCTTGTTGTTGTTGTTTTAACCTTTGGGATTTATTCAATTTTGGTGTTTGGTATAATTTTTATTTCACTATAATGATTCCCCTTCAATTATGCTGAAGTCCAATCCCATCCACTAAAATCAGAGTAGTGGTTTAATTCTGCTATCCCTTTGCTTATAAAACTTCAGTGACTTTCCACCCACAAATGTGAAAAAAAATTCTTTAAACAAACTAACTCTTGGGAAATTTATTTATTTGATATATATTTCCCCCTTTTTTTCATGAGCTCAGGGCAGCACACATAGTGCTTCCTCCTTTTATTTTCCTCTGCAAAACAAACCTGCATAGTAGAGAGGGCTAAAATAATTAGTAGTCATCCAGTGAGATTTCATGGCCAAGAGTGGAATTTAAACCTAAGCCTCTTCAGTGCCATTTCAGCATCAAAGCCATTATATCATGTCAGTTCTATATTTTAGAATTCTGAAATACTCCAGTTCGAAGCTGCCTCGTGTTCCCATCTCTTTTATTAATACCAGATTCTTCATTTTCATTGAATTATTAGATCCATGCATTTGACTGCTTGCCTTTTGTGACCCATGCTAGTCTATGGGCTCTGTCTCTTTAATCTTCCAGGATAAATTCCAACATTATAAAATTTTTGCTGGGATTGAACCTCACCAAAAGTAAATGCCAGTTTTTCCTAAACAGATTTATGGATTTTAATTCCCAAAATTCTCAACAATGACAATTCTGAATAGGGAATTGTAGGAGTTGATGTCCACATATTGGAGAGTACCACACTTTGGAGAGATTTGGGGAAGGCTTGTACAATAGCAGTGACTGCAACTTTATACCTCTAGTCGTTAATAAAGTATTTCCTTCTATTTTTGCTTAGCTGTAGGAGGATCAATCTGACCATTCTCAACTCAAAAGTATGTGCACAATTTCCCAAAAGAAGCTGTGCTTTAATGTCTTAAAAAAGGAACGAACAACAAATATTGCTGTGAAAGTATAAAATGGAGTCAAAAAGCCAGCTTATCCAATGGAAACAAAACATCCTACAGAAGTGTTAGATTATATGTCTAGATAGCAGTTGCTTAGGGAAGGATGTGGATGACATTGTCCATGTATCTTATGAAGTCTTGTTAGCAGGAATGTGTTCATTTTAATAAAATGCTTTAAGGCCGTCTGTGTCAACATTTTTCAACTTGGCAACTTTGAGATGTGAGGACTTCGACTCCCAGAATTACCCAGTTATCAGGCTGAAAATTGAAGTGATCTATGTTAATAACACATTAAATCAGTTATTTGCAAACTGCGGCAATCTATATGGGGATCAGTAAATCAATTGAGAAGGATAGAATTCTAAGGCATGCAGAGCTTTCTCCTTTTTCTATTAATACAGCTTGACTGCTCTCAGTGTGTGCTTCAAAAGATCTCCATTGATCAGATTTGTCTGGCACAATTTGAATATTCTGGTGTTTCTGGTTGGCAAGATATTTGTACATGGTTTAGAGGGAACAGTGGGTATTTCCTTGTACATGGTTTAGGGGGGACAGAGTGAACTTTGCAACCAGTCAGAACGCCTATGTTTAAAAAAAAAGATGAGACAGCAAACATTTCAATATATGTGCTTGTTCTGTTGCAACATGTTCTGTTGCAAGAGAAAGTGCCAGGAACCAGTTCTTGAAATCACATGAGCTTTAAACCTTTTTTTCTCTGTCATAACCCAAATTGCTTCATTCTTAGTTCACAATTATCCATCTCAAGGATATTTTAGTTCTCCAGAGAAATAAAAAGAAATGGCTATTGCTATTAATAGATCAATTCCAGCTTCTGGAAGAATTTGTTGGTAGGCTATGATTGGGACGGACGCTCTTGTGCTTCATTCTGTTCCTGTGGAGAAAAACAATCCTGGTTTAGGACTTGCTTATCAAATGTTCTTTGAATCTGTTACTCATTACCCATTACCTAGGCTGCAGGAAAAAGGTCCAGTGGGACACAGTTTATAGGCCATAAGCTGGTTCTTGGGAAAGATGAGGTCATTTGGTAAATAGGCTTGTCACTGTTGGGCTCCGGAGATCCAACCGGGCTTGCCGCCCAATCCGGAGCTCGACACATCAGAGGGACCAGCCAGGGTGTCAGATGGAGCGCTGCTGCAATCATGGATAATTACACGCCTCCCGGATAGTCGCTCTCGTCGATCCTACCAGCCTCCTAGATGGCCGCTGCTGATCTCGCAGGCAACTTACCAGCCTCCCAGATGACCGTGCAGATCGCGAAGATCAGAACAAACCTGAAAGGGGGAGCGACTGGATAGCTGGGCTAGAAAAGGACCTACTGAACACACCACACACATTGGGGGAACAGATGGGAGGGAACGGAACAAGAAGGGGGGGTGGATGAATACAGGGGAAACACAAGCATAGGGCTAGGTGACATAAAATAGGCACGGGGTGTAGGCACAGGGGATGTTAGATACTATGGCAGATGTTAGGCAGGCAGGAACGGCTGGGAGGGCCTGGATTAACAAGGGTATATTAAATGCTCAGAGGCTCTCAGCGCTAACTTTGATCGGGTTTGATCTATTCTTGCCGCTCAGGACTGAAATACTGGAATAAACCAAGTTACTACAAAGCCTGTAAGTGACATTTAATTTGCAAGTAATCCTCCAGTACCTACTAGAGGCTGAGAGTCATGCTTAGCTGTAGTCGACTTACACTTATTTACTGATAGTTTAAAGTTACAACATCACTGGAAAAAAAAAGATTTATGATCATTTTTCACACTTAGGACCATTACAGCAACCCCATATTCACTTGATCAAAATTCAGATGCTTGACAACTGAGTCATATTTATGATAGTTGCAGTGTCCTGGAATCATAGGATTTTCTGACAAAGTTATTGGGGAAGCCAGATTCACTTAACAACTATGTTACTAACAACACCTGCAGCGATTCACTTTTATGGCAAGAAAAGTAGCATAATGGGCAAAACTCACTTAACAAATGTCTCACTTAGCAACAGAAAATTTGAACATAATTGTGATTGTAAGTCAAGGACAATCAGTAGTGGAATATTAGTCTGTGCAAAGTAATTTATACATTGAAATCAGAATTTTGGGCAAGTGCTCCAATTTGAAATAACCTTGCTCCAGACCTGATAGGTAGGGTCTATGATGACTTGACACTGCTAGCTCAGCCAGCAAGGGGCAGCCTCACTACCGCCAACCCTCCTCTGCCAACTCGGTACCGCCATTTCGTTGCAGGACATCTTGACACCAGAAAGCTTCTGTGAGGATAACGCATTGTGGGTGCTGGATGGAGAGCTGGATGAGTGAATGGGCTTTCAGAAGGTGGTGACAATAGGTTGGCTCTTCCCCAAATGCTGAATTGGCAGTTCGGAAGGCAGACAGGCAGCGATAGGCTTGGGCTTCCTATTTTGACACCCCCAGCCATTGCTTCTGAACCTTGAGCTGGCTACTCTACAAGTTTTTTTTAAAAAGCCCTGTGGATCTGCCAGTTTTTCCCCCCCCCCTAAAATGCTGAGTAGACAAACGTTGTAGAGTGGCGTATCCCAAGGCTAGCCAGCCCAACTTAGCAGCAACAAATCCTCTCATTCCGTGAAAGATAAATAAATACATTTGTTTTAACCTTTAATATAGTTGATATACTGATTCATTTATTTGTAATGACCAAAAATGGGTTGCAACAAATCTTGACTTTGCACATGCTCGCTCTCTCTCTTTTTCAAATATCTTTCTGTCATAATAAATGTGTTTTGTTTTTTAAATACAAAAAGATGTTCTGTATTTGCTACTACATATTAATCCAATTATTTTTTCCTTCCCAGAATTAATCCTATTTAAAGGTAAGCTGTAATATTTCTATTGAACACTAGAACTTTTTTTTTAAAGCTTAGGAAAGAGATGCTGTGAAGAGGATGTGTGTTTAAATCTCTTTTGAAAATGGTTTCAATTTCTTTCAGTGACAATTTGTACAATACATGAGACAAGACTGTAAAATGGGAATGGGTAGTCAGGGATTCAGTGTATCATGCCACAGTCTTGGTATGCTGAAGCAGCAGACTTCTATGTTAAGCCATAATATGTTATATTTGGCTAAAATGTTTAAATAAATGCAACAGTTGGTTGTGTAACCTGAATTAACTATGTTGAATGAACCCAACAAATGGGTTGTATATACAATAAGCTTAACTCCCTTTGATTTCATTGGAGGCTTTATATCAGGATCTAGGCCAATATTATTTATTATCTGTTCTGTTGCTCTCTGTTAAGCCTTGGGCTTTATTTTTAACTATCTTCCCTCATGCCTTATTTTTCAGGTTTCTCCGTTTAGAAGATTGTTGACATAATATGATGAATTCTGCTTGGAGTCTGTCTCATATAAATTTTTTACTTCTCTGGAACAAATTTTTCTCTATTTTTATACCTATTGTTGCCAATCTTACATTGCAAATACTTGGGACAGTGGCTTCTGTGCTTTACAAAAGTTTCTAACAAAAGAAACAATTTGATAATTAAAAGACAAGTTTGCAGTTAATGCATGTTATAATATAAATCAAGAGCACCTTTGAATTATCAAGTGAGTCATTATCATTTCTAAAGAGAAGCAGAAACAGCAGCTTTCAGAAAGGCTAGACTTCCAATACCTTAAAAAAAGAAATTTACCACTGGGGTGAGTGGGTGTAAACCTGTGGATGATTGTTGACACATTCTGAGGGAAGTGGGAGGGCAGGAACAACTGACAAGGTACGTGAAATTATTGGGAAGCTGAACTGACTACTACTGCCTGCTTGTGTCTGCTGATTTCAGTGAATAATTTCACAGTTGCTATTCACTTCCATTTCTGATGCCCAGACTGGCAGAAAGGCACCAGTCAAATCCATGAAGGACAAGTACTGTATCTCTTTTATAAAAATTTAATTGATTCTCTCTTTCTCTCTCCTTTCCTCTCTCCCTCAAGAAATTCTCTATATCTATCTGTCATCTATTTATCTATTTTGTGGCAGTTTCTCACACGCATAATGCTCTGACCCCATCACTTTAGTTCACCATCCTTTTCTGGCAAGTCCAAATGATAATTTGCCCCCCCCCCAATACCCATATTTTTAAATAACATTCTCAAACAGGTGTTGGAAAAGTGAGGTAAGAAAAGAGCTCCATGATGAAAAGAAAAGTAGCTGGTTGCTTAAAATTTGAGCCCTGTGGGGGAATAAGATTAAATTTTGATTATGCTTTAGGAAGGGTATATATTTTATTTGGCTGAATCCCAAGTCAAACTGGGGTTCTGTGATGAGACATGATATTTCTTCTAAGCTAATGCAGGCAACATGGGGAATAGCACTGCTCCCATAGGAAGAATTTTTTGGCAATTTACAGGCTCCATGCCACCAAAATATTGTTTTAATTAAAAATTAATGGAAAACAAAGCATAATATTCAGAATTTTCTTTATTTCTAAGAATGTTCCTGGACCCAAGACAAGCCCCATAACTATTAGAAAATAAAAAGATGTGATTGGTTTTGCTGATAGTGGCAGTTATTTTGTGAATATACATCATGGAACTCACAGGGTATATTTGAGCCAACATTTCCTAAATTACAGGATATACATGTAATACATAAGTAATATATAGTATAATCATATACTTTAATATAATACAGTAATAATATACAGAGCAACTGGTCCTGTGTCACAGCCAGAACAATCTAGAACTGAACATATTTAAAACTGTAGAGATGATAATAGATTATAGGAGGAGCCCTCCTATTCTACCATCTCTTACAATATTATGCAATGCAGTATCAACAGTAGAGACCTTCAAGTTTCTGGGTTCTATAATCTGCCAGGACTTGAAATGGATACCTAACATTAGAACCATCATTTCTCAGCAAAGAATGTTCTTCCTGTACCAATTCTGAAAGCATAGATTGCCCAAGGATCTGCAGTTCTACAGAATTATTGAATCTGTCATTTGAAGTTCTATAACTGTCTGGTTTGGTATAGCAACCAAACAGGAGAGATAGAGATTTCAACATGTCCCGTCCCCCCACCCTCAATGCCATCACTCTGATGAATAGAGCACTGTCTTATATCCAAAAATTCCCTCACCACTGTCTTATATCTAAGAATATTTACCCATGTTCTAGGGCTGTATTACTATTATATTTCTCATAATTCCTATTGCCTTCTCCTACTGGTATCTTACGATTATATTACTTTGTTGTTTGTATGTATAGAGAGCTTATGCATCGGAGACAAATTTCTTGTGTGTCCTATTATTCTCTTCTCTTCTATTCTATTCCATTTCTATTATTTCTATTCCATTCCATTCTATTGTTTGAAATTCCAGATATGCCTATTGTCCCAAATACCTTTAATTTGTAAAATGAATTCACGCTGAAACAATTAGAATTAAATTTGAATTTCCTGAAGCTTTGTGGCAATCATTTAAGCTTTTTCCACCTACTTTCTCCCTATACATGGAATCCATTCATGGTTGGTGGGAAAGAAAACTGAAATAACTAAGAGATCTATTACGTAATCATATTTTATTAGGGGCTGCATGATGGCAGTGCTTGGGGAAAGCCAGCTGAATCTTACACAATGGTTTATTCAGCTCTCTGTGGTTTGGCTAGTTCAGTCTCAACTGAACAGGAATGTTTGAAGAACATTGGTTAAGATGGTAACAGCAAATTGCTTGTGAATTTTGTATTTTCCAGCGTCTTGCTTTTCCTCAATAGCCTTCATTCTTTCAACCAATTCCTATTTTAACCGCCTAATTCTTAAAAGTATTTCCTTTCCATTCATTTATATCCTGATTATTCATAGAATTTTCATTTACCACAGCTACTTATTTTATGTTAGTCATATATAGAAATTATATATATATTTTCTTTCACCTCTGATGCCTCTAGATGTTAGACTTTTATTTGGAAAAGCTATATGCTTATTTTTTAGTATTTTTAGCAAAATATTTGTAACATTCATAATTTTATTTGTCCTTGGTCTTTCTTAACTATCCAATGTGTGATTTTTAAATTAGTTTTGTACTGTATTTTGTTTTATAAATGAATATTATTTGTTTATAAAGCATTCTTAACTATTAATAAAGTGCATCTTGACATTTAATATATTATTTGACATTATGAAATCCCTCTGTTGTGGCAGCATTATTTTTATTATTCCCTAGAGAATGAAAGATTAAAAATTGAATCATCAAATAATGGATAAAAGGATCTTAAAACGGCCTTTGCCGGGACCAGTTGAAGGGGGTTGCAGCAGATGCAGATGTATTGGGCCCCATAAATGTGGAATGCCCTGAGCAGACAAAAAGGTTTTGGGCAACTGTGTTCATCTCCAGACTACCACAGAATTGGATTCCTCATAGTCACATTGTTGTCTCCGTACTTTGTTAAAATTCCTGCTTGGCCACACTCAGCCAGGTTTGGGAATGTTACTCATTGTGTAATTGTGCATTTCACTAAGATCCACAATGGGAGAGCCAATTCCTTTCTCCTTAAAACCAGTCCAATGCGATGTAGCCCAAAAGTCCTCCTATGTTCTGACATGTTTTGATAATTGGGGGAGGATGATGGGAATGTATTTGATTAATCATAATATTGTGTCTACAAAATAAAACAAGTCAGGTTTGACTCATAGTGTGAATGTGAATATGAACCATCCATGTCATTCAATTACAAGCATTTTGTAAAGAAAAACTTTTAAAGAACTTGGCATCAAAATACTGCATATAAGGGGATATTAACACTGATATACTTTGAATATTATAAAAGAGGGTGGAATCACTTTTAAACTATTGTTATTAAAAATAAAATTTGCTACAGTATCTGCTTTAAAATTCCAATCAGCCAGCTTAATATTCTTTTTTATGATTTTCAGCTGAAAAAAGGGGGCTCAGAACTTTCTCCATTTGCTTGTCTGTCTTCCCACCTTGAGCAAGACAGTGTGCTGAAAATAGAACAGAATGGGAGAAAGTTGATATTTTGGAAGATCAAAAGAAGAGCTGTGTTTGAAAATGAAACATGCCTTTAGTATATAATGCTCCGAGAACAAATTTGAAAAAGTGGTTAAGGCATTAGGCTAGAAACCGGGAGACTTTTGAGTTCTGCCTTTGGCCTGAAGCAGAGGTGCATAACATTATACATTATGTGAAGAAACTGAGTAGGATGTTTTCTCCATCTTCTGTTTTCTGACATCTTCTAAAGAAATTGAGTAATAATTGTTCAGAGGCAAAAGGAAAGGTAGAGCATTCCACAAAAGATGACACTATTCAATTTGAAATTATAGTATAAGAGGATAAACCAAATGGATGACTAACTGGCAAGTAGACATGTTATATATATATATATACTAGCCTATAACCCGGTGTTGCCTGGATGACTTTTTGTGCTTTTCTAAGTTCACATGTGTACATGCAATAAAAGGATTCCTTGCTAGGAGAGAAGCTTCCAAAAAGAATTCTAACAGGTTTAATGAGTTAAATCTATCCAGAAAAGAGCCTTGGGGAAAAGAAATTAAAAAACTGAACACTTTCAGAGCAAATGTCATCATCTATTTTAGACAGTGCCACTCCTCAACCAATCATGGTGTATGATCAAAGCTATTAATTACAGGCCTGATTTGTTCCGCCTCAGCTTGATTGTACTTAATTGACATTGGCTGGTAAGTAAAAAAGTAAGCAGGGATTGTTTTAGCATTGGGATGAGGTGGGGGTTATTTGGGAATTCCAGGGCTGTAAACTAGATTACATTGGGACTCAAAGGCACACTCCCCAGCAGGATGTATGTATATAATCAGTAGATGTTGAGCCTGACTTGAGAATGTCATTTTGTTTCCTTTTCCTTTTAAAATTATTTCCAGCCCAATGGGAAGTTGGAAAGAAATGATATTGGATGAGTTTAAGTTCTCTTCATACCAGTAATAACTGAAATGAGAACAGCACCAGATTTGAGGAAAGCTGGTAAAAGGACGATCAAGATCAAAGACAGAGCAGATCTGACTGGAGACTACAGAGAAAATTGAAGAAGAAAAATTCCAATGCTTCTCTATGAGAGAAACGGTTGGAGAGAAGCTTGTTTCCTTCTAAGCCCCTTTCCCACGTGTTAGAGGACACACAGTAGAGCAAATGCAGCTTGTCCTTAACACATACTTGCACACACAGACACAGCACTAGTGAAAACAGAAGAATACAGTCAAAACTCATGTTTACACACCCTGAATATACTCCCTCTAATTCATACACTTGGAAGCAACCTCACTTTAATGTTGTCTATATACCATGGTATACACAGAGACAGGCTGTATGCCACACCCTGGTTGTTTCATGAGGAGAAAATGTACACACCCCAACATCTTCCCCAAAGAAAATACAGGTGTCTTCTCTAGCCTCTTCTGGTAAAAGGATTGGAAATGATTCAGAAATCCTGCTCCCAGTTTCACTGCCTTGTTTCTTAAGGAAGCGCTATTTCTCTGATTTTGCTGCCACCTGCTGCTCATGTATTGCAACTGCAGCTTTTCTCTGCAGATTCTGTTATTGTACTGCACCAAGCACAATTTTTGAGGTATGTGTTAATTAAACCTGTAGGCTGTTAATTAAACCTGTAGGCTATTCACTGCATGTAGGGTACCCCAACCCAAAACATATTTATGCTTCCTCATCCTGGCTCAGGATGAGGAAGTATTATCTAGTATTATCATTACAAATTAGAATAGGTTTTCCAGGTTTTCTATAAAAATACTGAAGTCTGTAGTGATTCTCAGTCATCTAGGTCATGGTTGTCCCAGAGGTGATTTACCTGGAGGCAACTGGACTTTCTTGTTTGTTCTTTGAAGACATTTTGCTTCTCATCCAANNNGCTTCTTCAGCTCTGACAGGATAGTGGGTAATGTTTGTTCTTTGAAGACGCAAGAAGCTTCTTCAGCTGTGACAGGTATCACCCCTTACCTTCCTAAATATAAGGAAGCAGACAGCTGGTCATTTGGATCCTGTCATGCTCTGACCATGCCCATACCTGGTTTAGTGAAGAGGGAAAAAGTCACAATATGTCCATATTCAGAATTTAAAATTTCCCAGCTGCACCATCATTTTTCCCCTTTCTTGCCTGTGATGCTTGCTTCTCTTTGCCTGTTAACAGAGGCAGCTCTGAATTGCACTAAAAGACATACCCAAAACATTTCTATTTGTATTTAACATGTTTAGAGTATATGATTTATGGTTAGTCATTGTATATATTTACATACATTTTGTTTTATTGTATGTTGATAGAGTATGGCAGTTATCTTTCATAAAATATGTAATGTGCTATCATACACTGCCTGGGACAGCATGAGGTAAGTGTGAGCTATGAATCAGCTGCTCCTTTGCTTGGCTTCAGGCTGGGCCTAAAATATTGTTTTCCTCATGTTATGCAGAGTTAGATGCAAAAGGAAAGCTAGGCGCTTCCATTTTGAATAGGGTCTGAGTTCTGAGTGTTTAAAGTGATCATGACTTGCCCTTCTTTGTAATTAAAAAATACTAATTAAAAGAATACATGTCTTCTTCATATTAATTTTTAGGTCTCAAAAGGAAGAAAATTGTTTTCTTCAGTCCTTCAATGAATCGTGGTGTAAGTATGGTTGGCCTTTACTTTACTTCCCTCTCTACAGTATTGTAATTATGAATACTGATGAGTTAGCGTTTTGATCAAAAATGTGTGAGATCCGAACTAAACACTGCCATCTCCTGTTCTTAACGAATTCTAAAATGGAGGGGAAACGACAGAAGGATTCCAGCCTGAATACCACCCCCGTCCGCTTTTAAAAGGCTATAAGAGCTGTTTTAATATGAGGTCAGTTTTAGTTGCTGTAAAAGTTTCCTGTTTCCTATTTCTGCATTTGAAGCTTCCTTCTCAACAGCTTTGGCTAATTAGAGCAAAAAGTTTGCTGTGACAGACAGATGTAAAAAAGGGCAGGTATTTTCCCCTCCTTCAATTGACCAATGAAAGAGAGAGGGTGGGACTTTATGAATTCCCCTTGCTCACCATGTTGTTTGCTGTCTGGTGGCCTCAGGAACCCTGGGAATGAGTTAATAAGATTATTGTTGGATAATAGAAACAGAAACTACATTAAAAACAGAACTCAGTTTATCAAAGCTGTTTTAAAACATTTGGAAAAAGAAATTGTTAGGCACAAAAAGCAGAGCTTCCATAAGTAACTACAGTAGTAATTCCATAAGTAGTTTCTGTAGTGATAATGTACTGTAATGAAAAAGGTTTTAGTCTCATAATTTGATTTAGTTTTTTAATTTAAATTGCACTTTTCCTTTGAATGTTCATGCGGGGTCCAGAAGGAGAGCCTTTTCTGTCACTGCTCCTGCCCTCTGGAACATCATCCCCCTCCCCACACCAAGGTGAGAATAAATAAAGAGCTGTTTGTCACTAGCTGAGAGTCCTGCCTCTTCCCTCGACCCAAACTTAACATTGGCGACGAAGGTGGGATCTGAAGAGAACAAAGGACAAAGGAGCTGAATTGAATTGGGCATCTTTGTGGCATCAACAGCCATCATCGCAGTAAGTCAAGCGTTTGCATTGGCCATTCCAAGGTGACCATACCCATCCCACCAGCTCCATACAACCTAGCTAAAGAAGATTGGAAATCGTATATGGATCGATTTCAGATGTTCATGGAAGCAAAAGATCTTCTGGGATTATCGGACAATAGGAAAAGAGCACTTTTCCCAAGCTACTATGGACCAGAAATTTTCAAAATGGTTAAAGCCCTCTCGCCACCAACAGACTTACAGACAGTAACTTGGACAACGCTTCAGAACATGCTTTGAGCACACTATGCATCCACAGCATCAACATTGGTTAAGCTACATGAGTTTTACCGCAGAGATCAAAAGGAAGGTGAGATAGTCAACGACTTTGTTGCAATACTAAGAGAAGTCGCAGCGGACTGCAAATTCAGTAATCTACAAGAGGCAATGCGAGATGGGCTCGTTTTGGGTTTGAAAGACCTAAACTTACAGAGGCGATTATTAGCTAAGATTGACCTCACGTTCCAAGCCGCACTAGATGAAGCCAGGGAAACTGAGTCCTCCAATAATTCAGCTGCCGCCATGCAGAAATCAAGCAGCGCCCATCACTCGTGTGGAGCGGTCACTGTGCATCACGAGAGCTAGCTGAGAGTCCTGCCCCTTCCCTCGACCCACACTTAACACTAAGGAAACCCATGTTTTCTGAACTGGACTTGAGGGATATCATCACTACCTGTTGATAATGGATTCTCAAAAAATGGTTCAAATGAATTAACATAATAATTTCTGTTGCAGTTAATCTGGCATTTTTTTTCTTATCCAAGTACAGTTATATTTTATTACCTGTTCTAAACTGACAATTCTTCCAACATAACCCAATATTGAGCTTGCAATTTGAAATGCAAATACTGCCATGCAATTCCATATTCTGCCCTTGTACATTTTACATTACTCTGTCTCTCATCGTGCTTGTAGAAATCTTTGAAAAGGAGAGAAATGGATCACGAGAAACAAAAGAAACATTATTTGAATGATCAGAGACCAAATTTAGTAATTCTTTATAACAGGAATAATTTATGGCCTGTCACTGTTTCAATTTAAATGTGTCTGTTAAGTACTCATTTAATGGCTTAGATAAAGCACTTTTAAAAAAAGCAATATCAAAATAGCCTCCTTGCATGGCATACGTTGCAACTGCATTTAACTCCATTTAAAGCCACTTCCTCCTGAAGTTACCAGATTAGATTTTCTTTAAAAAAGCACGAGTAAAAGTGGCTTTGCATCATTAACTATAGTTCAGTGAATAAATTAGGATTGTCTGAGATTTTTGAGTGCACTAAGCCATTAACTATTATTCATAATCTATAATGGCTGCCATAAACAAGCCAATTATATTATGAATTAATTCAAACTTTTCCAATGTGGGATCTTCCAGATGTGTTCAGACTCTAGCTACCAGAATTACCTGCAGAATTGTCAGGTGGCATGGATAAAGGCTATACTGATGAAGAACTTGGAGTCTCAAACAGATTTTGTGATACTACATAAGAGCTTTGTTTAAAATTATTTATTTTATGAAATTACAATTTATTTTCAGATGAATGGGCACACTAGAAGAAAGCAAGGACAAATTACTTTCAAATTCTTCTTAAATTAAACTACAATATATAACCCAATCTGAGTAGCTTTAGGAGGTGAGCTTAAGAAAGACTTTACCTTTTAAATATGTACAAAAACCACGTGAAATCTGTGCAGTGACATCTGTATCCACTGTATACTGCTCAGTGTAAAATTGCAGGGTGGGGACAAAGTCCCAAATTACACGTTGATAAGAAATTGCAAAATAGATAAAAAAGTAGACTTTAAGGTGATGTTGCTGAACATAGATATCCAAAAATATTTTATATACTTGATGAGGATGATGTCTAGAAGAATGTGAAAAGGTTTAACCCTTCTCCAGTATAGAGCAAAAGAAGGAAAAACTAAAATATAAAAGGTGGCAGGGCTCCTTCATGTTTAATACTATGATCTATCCCTGCTGAAATTCTGTTTTCTTTTGCTTCCAGCACCATGGAAAAATCATGGAAGTAGGAAAAAACATGCAATCTGTTTATTCAGATAATCACATTCATAACTTACTAAATAGCTAGTATTTCTGGTATAAGGAATGTTGGACTGTGAAATGCGATTTAGCTTAAAATTCCAACTCAATCCTAAAGTTGATGGGCTGACCTTGGGCCAGTTATTATCCCACTTGCCAATCCCACTTTATAGGATTATTTTGAAGGATAATCCATGAGTATTATTTAAATAAAAGTTTGGAACAAATGTGGCAATAAATATTGAAAGATAGCAAAAATAGCATAAAAAACGACAAATGAAAGAATTTACCATTATTAACTTTGGTGCATGATTGCTTCATCTTAGCAATATAAACAAGATCCAGCTGAGGTATCATAATTTTCTACTTAATAAGTGAGATTTAAATTAATACCTAGGCCTCCATTAAAATAAATTTCTCCACATACATCTATATTTTCAGAGAAAAAATACCTGTTTTTTAGGACTTGCATTTTAGTAACCTGATAATATAATCTTACATACATCTACTCAGAAAAATGTTAGATAAATGTGTACAGAATTATAGTTTTAAACTGCTTAAATTTGGATGGATTGTTGCTTGTGTAAATACATACATAGACATATCCATATCTATCTCACTATGAGTGTTCATTGTTGGGATGGTATGCACTCACATACACAGACACACACACAGACACAGACACACACACACACACACACACAAGGGAGTGCTGGGTCTCAGTTTAAAATATTAAACATCCATTATTCTTCTATCTCTTTAATTTCAGACATAAATTTTGTTTAGGATTACTGCTAATTATTTTGTATGAAAAATGCTGCAATTCACCAAATTCAAGACATCTATTTCACTGCAATATATAACTATTAGAAGAAACTGAAATAGCCTGCGGTTGTAACATACCTTGATGCTTTTAACTTTTCTCTTCTGCTGTTTCTCAGATGTACCAGTCCTGGACTTCAGGTGGAGAGAAAGCAAAAAAGCATGTATGTTCATGTAGAAAAATACATGACTCTGTCAAGACTGATGGCAACCATTAAAGGGCAGAAAAAGGAAACTTATTTGCTGCTGAAAAGTGCAGTACTGATGCCTTTTCTGGCAAATATTTCCTGCCAAATATCCCTGGCACTGAATCCTGGCTGCTCTCTCTTCTTGAAAGAACAACTGCTCAGGGTGAAAATGTCAAATCTTTCCCAGATGCTTTGCAGTGGTATTAAGCCTGGTCATGTTCAACTCTTTTGTCCCGTGAGTTTTGTTCTTTTGCTTTCATTT
This sequence comes from Ophiophagus hannah, assembly GCA_000516915.1. Lineage (NCBI taxonomy): Eukaryota > Metazoa > Chordata > Lepidosauria > Squamata > Elapidae > Ophiophagus > Ophiophagus hannah. The sequence continues at coordinate 121,788 of AZIM01001068.1, forward strand.
GGCTTCAATTGTGCAGAATTCTCAGATTAAGATTTGCCAGCTGGTTTCTGTTAAGGGAATGCAGGCTGAGATGAGAGAGCTGGGAAAGATGCTGGAATCCAACAGCCTGGAAAATCATGGGGGATGGGGTTATTGTTGATCCTTTAAGAGCCTCAGCTCTGTTCTGCAGTATGTTGCTGTGTTAAAGGCAGCAGGCTCTTTAAATGTAAAATACTAACTGATGAATTGCAAGCTGAGATTTGGTTAACCGATGGACTGCTTGCTGCAAAGATTTCACCCTATCTTTACACACACACATATACACACCTTTCATCACTAGATTGTGTGTGTGTGTGTGTGTGTGAGANAGAAAGAGAGAGGGAGGGAGGGAGGGAGGGCTTTGTTTCTATTGGCTGATTCTTGCCTTCCCACCCACATCTATTCCACATCACCTTGGTGTCTCCCTAAATAAAACCAGCCCTCCTTATCGCAGCAAGGAAATCAAGCAATAGAGTTGCAATGGATTTTAAATAAACACTTCCCCCCCATCATTGCCAGGCTGCTGAGAAGCACGCAGGAGGCACCTCACCAACTGCTACTGAAACGCACATACATAGCTACCTTGCCTGCTTTCTGACTCTACTGCTTCTTTCACCCCATGAGTGAGGGCTGGAGTACACAAGAAGCTGGCTGCAGGCAGAGGATAGAATTGGTACCTTTATGACCAATTCTTTCTCCATGGATTTGAAGGACAGCACCAGTGAGGGAAGCCTAGGGAGCCTTCAGCCTTCCAGCCTCCAGATTTTTGCTAACACCTCAACCCTACATGGAATCCGCCATATCTTTGTTTATGGACCTATGACTGTGCGGCGGGCACTATGGGCTCTAGCGTTTATAGCTTCCCTGGGCCTCCTCTTGGTAGAGAGCTCTGAGCGAGTGATTTACTACTTTTCTTATCAGCATATCACCAAGGTGGATGGGCTCGTTGCTAACAGCTTGGTCTTCCCAGCTGTCACCATCTGCAACTTTAATGGTTTCCGCTTCTCCCGTCTCACCACCAATGATCTGTACCATGCTGGTGACCTTCTAGCTTTGCTGGATGTGAATTTACAAATCCTTCATCCCCATCTTGCTGACCCAACAGTCCTGGCTATATTGCAAGAGAAAACCAACTTTCAGCACCACCGAGCCAAGGTCTTCAGCATGAGTGAGTTCCTAGGGCGTGTGGGCCATGACATGAAAGAGATGCTGTTGTACTGTAAGTTCCGGGGACAGGAGTGCAGCCACAAGAATTTTACAACTGTGAGTATAAGGAACAGGCTGACTTTCTTATTACCTTAATAATGTTACGGTAACAATGGGGTGTACCTAGAATTGATAATTATGTTTATCTACTATCTCTTGGTGAGATAGTAGATTTGAACTGAAGTATGCTTGATATCCTTGTGGCAAATTTGGGAGATTTAAAATGGGAAGTCAACCTAAATTAAGGATTGAGGACTGTTTCCTGGGAGATTTCAACTAGCTTTAGATATTGGCCTGTTCAGACCCTTGATGTAAGGAATGACGATATTCAATTGCATTGAGATTTGCTCAAGGAAACTAGCTTATTTTGCTGTTGAATGATGATTGGCAGCAAAGCAGTACTGAAATAGTACAGTACTTTCTGGCTGATATGGTTCATATATAGCCCATTGGTTGATAAGGACTTACAACTTAGATAATGTCAAGCCATAATATATTTTATGTCATTGCAGGGGTTTCTTTTCCAATGAGGGAGGGCAGCCTGTCAAGCCCGAAATTGACATAAGTGTAGCCATTTTAGTTTGTNTCTGTGGCAGTAATGGGGGGAAGGGTTTCGGGCTTGACACATTCCTAAGGGGGGAGGAGTGGAGATAAAGAGAGTGTTATGGCTAGGTGATCTTCTTTCCCATGGGAAACGAGCTGTCCGTGCTTGGGCACCAGGAGGTGGAGATTTATGACATCAAGCAACGTTGAATTACTTCTATTGGAGAAT
>AZIM01001068.1:123867-142540 GCA_000516915.1 Ophiophagus hannah
CAATTTGATGCTTTCCTAAATAAAATAAATCTTTTTGAAGATGGACTTTGTTATTTTCTTTTAAAATGGATTTCATCACTTGGAAACCTGACAGATAATTTTATTTCTTTCACTCTTGGTAACAATTATTTCCTATTTCCTATTAAGTTTTTTCCAGATCCTTACACAAGATTCTGAAACTGGATAGCTTGGGGACAATGTTTCTCTGTAGTGATTTAGTGTTGGTGACCTAGACTAAATTTGTGGTCTAGAAGAAGTGTAGAGTTTTATGAGTATTAGGGAGTGAAATGTGGAGCCTATGCCATGCTAAATATGGTGATCTGTTCTATTTCATTTCTTCTAAATGTTGTGTAGTGGACAACAACATGAAGATACAGACTGTAAGATTAGTATTGTTTCAGTTCTCATAGGCCATATGCACTCATCATTTCATAATTGCAGCATCAATTGTTGACTTTTAAGTGTGTGAATGAAGTATGAGAATAAATATAAAATATTAATATTTTGACATACTACACATAGTAAATACAATATTTTTCAGTTAACTGGCTTCATACATCATCCCCAGCTAAGTAATGGTGCAACTAAATAATGCATAAACATAGAAATTAAATAGATCTAGGCCTGGAACTAAAAAGGAAGTCACATGTTTCATAGCTATGGCCAGTTGCTATTAAAGATGAGGATCAGAATCAAAAAAACAAAATAGGGAAAAAAATGAATAGGATAGTCTTTACCAACTTTATGTCATCCAAATCTCCAAACTGGTTTAAAACTTTGTATTTGAAGTCACAACACATATGGAGGGCACTAGATTAAAGAAATGTTTTTTATACTAATTATTTTGTCCTATTGGCTTTCTTATGTGTTTTTTGCAGCAGTCTGAAATGGAGAAGTTAAATAAGTGAAGGTGATGGGCAGTGAATGTTGGAATAAAGTTTAATTTCTTCTTTGCTCAGACTTGTGTAAAAGTCACCAAGAGATGAGTTTGAAAAAATGTAGTATTTTTTTGAAATTTACCAATCCCTTGTTTTCATGGCAGGAGTCAGATTAAGGCATTGACAGAAAGGAATTGTTTTTTCCTAAAGAAAGCTTTGTCTTAATTACATCATACATTAAGGAGACATTAACTGTTTGGCCTTAATTAATAACAGTACAGAATTTAGAATATCTATGAGGTAAAGGCATTTCATATATATCAACCTGTTATAATATATCGTGTAAAATAAGGAGTCCCTTATTAGAAGGTTGAGACAGAAAACAATTTGCTTCAATAGGATAAAACTAGTAGGATCAACTCTTTAAAAAGCTTTGTTCTCTCATATAGTTTTCCTCTATTGGTCCACTCTTGCCCTCCTTGGTACAGTATGAAACACATTGCTTCTGTCTGCTGCGAAGCAATCCAGCTATATGTTTAAGCTGCATAGTTGAAATAGATTCAGATTGTAGACTTTTTAATGTAATTTAGACTTCCCACCATAGTACCTGGCTTTGGAATCAATTATGTGATTAAAAAAAAAAACATAGGGATTACTGACAATGGGTGCGTTGTTATGGAAAGAGGAAATTATACTTTTTTGATGTTTGGAAACTCACTGTTGTGATGTAGACAGGATTGTAGCTATATGTTAAGAGCAACCTGTCAGGATGAAAACTTTGGGTCACAGTCATATTCATTGACAAGCCACTGTTTAATGGACTTTTACTGAAGAATAATATTGCAAATTTATATCAAATAATAAATTCTAAATTATAGTCTAGAAATGGAAAGTTTATTGTTATGGGTATATATTTATCAGAAGTGAATTTTCCAATATTCCTAACTATCTCTACCTTAAAAAACCACAAAACAAAACTAATGTGGAGGAATTGGGTGCATTTGCTTGGAAACTGCAGTGGAGAAAGAATTGCAGAGAAATACATGGTTTGACGTTTTCCCAGGAAAAACACAGTAGCAAATATATAGGGCCTAGTTGGATAAAAAGTGTTGAGTTTCTTTCAGTGAGTAAAACTTACCACCAGGAAAAGAAACTTTAGTGAAAGATCTGTTGTTCAGTAGTTCATTTCAAATTGTCATCAAATACATAAAAGGTTGAAAATGTAAGATTTTAGATAGCAAGTATCAGCCAAAATAATAGACATTACCAGGTTGGTTAGATAAAATGATAACCCACTATAAATTAAATGTTTATTTATAGAGTTGTACCAGATAACTTTATTCTGCTTCAAGGCATCACATGAATCCTGACCATCATAACAATCTCACTATAATGGAACTGGCATACCCCACCTGTGCAGGCAGAGGAGGCATGCTGTGGATCCCATCAATCAAGGTCCAGCTTCTGTGCTGTGACTCTTGCTCCTGTCCCAGGGTGAGATCTGCTCCCATCCCCCTGGCCTTCTGGAAGAGCCTGAAGACCTGACTCTGCCAGTTGACTTGGGGCCCCAACATGGGATTATCACTCTGGAAGTGGTTGATGAACCAATAGAAGATCCCACCTCCCTCCCCTGTACATCTTGCTCCCTTCTTCCCCATCTTTAATTATGATTTGTATTTTTGTATTGTTATTAGAAATATCTATCTTTCATATTGTAAATATTGTAAATTGCCCAAAGTTTAATATTGTAATTGCCCAAAGTTACCTATGGTAAGATAGGTGACAAACAAACAACGTCTGATTTCTACATGAAAGATTGAATCACTTTGCCTTGAATTGAAATGTTGAAGTGAACCAATCTGATTTTACCAGTTTTTTCAATCCAGTGGAAAGGAACTATTGAATATATTTCAGAATCTCACTTTAGCATGTGGACTGAAGCAGAGCAACTGCTCCAGTCAGATGCTTCAAAGTGGAATGCCACTTCAGTTTGATGCTTTGCTTTGGAGATAGGTTTTAATTGAAATTTTGATTAGTTTGAAATACTCTTTTGCACAGCTTTAATGACTGTGAAAAGTGTTTGTTCCTGATATTTGTAAGACTGTGTGATATATTTTGGAGAAGGAGCAAGTTCATGTTTACTCTATTGTGCTACAATGGTAATAATTAACTAAGAAAGAGAAAAAGAGTAGTCCTGTCCCCAAAAGCTCTTGAATAATTTTAGATATTGTTGAAATGAAAAGCGGCAAAATGGTAGAAGATAAATATACATTTGTCTTTTATTTTTACAGATGCTTCATTTGAAGCTTCATTTAAGTTATATATGTATAAAATAGTTTCCTAGCCAGTGCCTATAAAAGAAAAAAAAGCGGTTTCAAAACCTCTTTTTAGAGTTATTTAGCCAAACCTTTATTTTCTGATCTTGAGTCAGAATATTTCTTCAAACTATATCTGTTCTTAAACATTACATTGACTTTTAGTTTGTTCATTGGTTATTTGATCCCAGTTCTGCTCCTAATCCAAACGTGCTAACCATAACTGATTTAGCCTTAATAGGAAATAGCATATCTACCCTTCTGAGTCTTGGTAATGATAATTGGTAGAAGAGAAACGAACAGGGATGCTTAAAATAGTTATTGATGGGGACACAAATGGAAAATAAATTAGTAGCCATTTTGAATTATATTTACACATTGTTTATAAATATTACTTCAGGCTTGAATCTCCATTATAATGTATCTAAAAAGACAAGAATGATTTCAAATATGACATTACAGATGCTAGAATATAAAATTTGCTTCAGTTGAAGAACCTTAAGTGAAAAATAACTTTTGTGAAATATGTATATGAACAGCTCTCAAAAATCTAATTTTGTTCATCGTCAAATACGGTGCTATACAAAATTATTTTAATTGCTATAATTAATGCAATTATCAGCCCTTCCTTTTAAAAATATAACCTTGATTCTTCCAAATCAGTGCAGGCCAAATTTGGTTTATTTATGCAAAGCTATTTGAAATCATTATAGTATTTAAATTACCAAAAATAAAAACCAGTTTTATTTACAATTTTCTCCAAGTTTTCACCACATGCAAATTGGCTCCTTTAACATATGGATAAGATACAGGGCTATTGTGTTGGCATCAACACTTGTAAGATTATCCCACAAGAACTGACATGCCCTGTTTATGTATATCTCTCTATTTATATGCGGAAATACTGCTTGAAGTGACAGGCTAGATAAGTCCTAAGCAATTGTATCAAGGAGTAGGAGTAGGGCACTGATGAGACAGATATAGTGGGTGGCCTGCTTTTCAGTGTTGTGAATATATTTAATTTGTTAGAAAGATTCTTGGATTTTTACTGTGAAAGTAGTGTTTTTATGGTTCCCTACTCATTTTGTTTTCTCTCTTTCTGATGCGTACATTTTTTGTTGCTTACTTGCAATTTGTTATATTTTATCTGGCACATTAGTAAGTGACCCTAATAAATAATTAAACTATTATGAACATAAACAATTAAAACTTATTTAATCTTTGTCTTATTGAATTAATGTGCTCTGCACTCAACTCAGTTGTGAAAACTTTTCTCGCATAACCTTTTATTTGTTTTCAGTAAAGATTCAGCTGAGGATTTTTTTACTAGAACCAAAAGTAGACTTCATTTAAAAGAAATGTTTATGAGTTTTACCATTCTGATCATCTGTATGAATACTCCCTGTCTCTCTAGCTTTGTATACAAATTAGCATCAATGTGCTATAAAAGCAAAAACAGAAAGCCACTTTGATAAACTATATCAATAAACTCATTTTTCAGTTTCACAATAATTGCTTTGCAATGCCAAACTTCCACTGATTCTAACATTCCATTTCTTATAGTAGCCAGGTCTGAATATTTTTAGCCATTGTCTAAGATTCTGTACCTGAAATCTAATAATGGGTGACATACTACTTCTGAACAGGGAAAATCATTTAGTTATCTACTTCTTATATATTACTAAAAAGCTCACATCTTTGAATGATGTTAATTACAAAACAAAAAGAATATTGAATATAAAAATGATGTAGTAGCCAGTTTACAGAATTAGATTCTTTTTCCTAATATGTTTCTTTAAAAGACACACAACTAGTAGTTGATTAAAAGAAACCATTGTCAAACCAAATTTTAGATTCGGGGCAAGGTTATAATAAGTTATTTATTTAATTTAAAGGATAGAGATACTGTAGCATCATTTTGCCAAGAAGTCATATGATCAACAAATGAAGCCATTTGTGGTGTCTGCTAGGAGAGCTCAAATGAAGACTGGCTGAAGCAGATAGAGCCTAAGTGGCTATTAACTATCAGTGAATGCTGATAGAGTGCTCATGCAGTTCCCGTGAATAACAAATGAATCTATGCCCATAAAATAACAAAAATGAATTGCACATGAATAAACATGAGTGTGGTTAAAAGTTGCCACTCTCCTGAGCATATTACATACTGTTTTCTTGAAGCTTTACATAGAGCAGTACAAAGGAGCAAAATGCCATCTCTAGGAAGTTCTGCACAAATCAAAATTGCAATTACATTAACAATATTCAGAACCAAATTCCTGAAGTAGGGCTTGTATTACACAACTTTTTACTGCCTTCTCTCATAAGTATGCAATAGAGCTGAAATATATATATTTTGAAAAACCTCTCCTATGCTAACTTTTTACTTAACAAATCTGCAACTCAAGTATATTTTGGATGTGCTTTATAGTTGGGACAAGCAAAATTTGCATACATCAAGCAAGATATACCAATTCAATCAATCATAGAATTAAGAGTCAAAGTAGGTGTGATGCTAATAATGTAATCTGATCATGTATATTCCCCCCCCCACTAAATGCCAATGTTGGAGTCACTGAACCAAGATTATATCCCTTCTACCTGGAAACAACCCTCTAGCTGGAAACAACCCTCTAGCTGGAAACAACCCTCTAGCTGGAGGGGTAGCAAGAATGAGACTTTCATGTCATAGATCTGATTTGGATTGGGTTTCCCGAGGCACATTCTTAGGCACTAAACTTGTGATTAGTGATATGTACTGAATAGCTTGGTGGCAATTTGAATCATTCATATGGCAAAAAGAACCTTGTTTTCAGAAGTCAGCCAATAGCTATATTTTCAGAAAAAAAGGACCGAGCCATCTTGGTCTTCATGTTCTAAAAATCTTGTTTAGTATGAGGTCTGTCATCTCTCACAGAAATTAATACATTTACCATATAATCCTCATCTTGAAACTGCCCACTAAATTTCAGACCTTATGATTAGGCTTTGTGTTGTAATCATTATCATCATCATAAAATGCTTCAGAATCAAGGGACAGTAATAGTGTGAAGGTGGTGAAAATTGATGGGGAGGGGAAGAAGCAAAGAAATAAGTTGGCTGCTAGAAAACGAGATGTTCAAAGTCTGCAACTGGGATATAGGAAATAGGCCTTAGATGTGATGGAAATCCAAGAGAAGATCACAGGAAGAGATAAAATAGATTTTTTCCAGAAAAATTGGAGTGCGCAAAGAATGTGCAAAGGAATAAGAATTGCGACTTTCTGAAGTTAGGAAGGAGGTCGTTCTAAGAAAGAAGAAATAAATGTTTGGGAAAAAAAGTTTGGAGTTGTTGGGGCAAAACTATGCAGACCTAGGGATTCTGCTTGATGCAAAGAGACTTGACCCAGAGAGCCAAGCACTAGGAAAAAGAAAACTGCTTAGTATAGTAAAGTAACTTGAAGAGGTAAAAAGGATATAAAAATGAAAAGCAAGATAAATTACTCAAGGAAGCAAAAGTTTTAAATTTAATCTTTTAAAAATTAACAGACTACTTGTGAGTCAGAGAGTTTAAGAAGACAGAAGGGGTAGAAGAGATGAAGAATCCCAATTGGCAATGGGAATCAGAAGGACTTTTTCCTTATGAGGAACAAGACAAGTTATATGCCCATTGATATGTTTAAAGGAAATGGCTCAGTAAGTTTCAGTAGCGAAGGGGATCACCTGGTGTGTTAGCTAGAAAGATGATAAGATCAAACAAATGTGCCATCAGTGTGTGATGGCTTGGCTTACACATACATTCTGGCATTTAATTAATTAATATAGCTGCCCATCTCAATCAATGACTCTGGGTGATTGTGCCTCAATTTCCTCACCTTCCTATTGAAGAATCTTCTGAATGGGATGCTTATTCACATATTACACTGTCAGGAATCTTACTTTATTGCCTTTGCAAGGCTTCACTTGTATCCCGATGAACATAAATAGACCTTCTGTACAGGACATCAAGGTTTGCTTGGAGTAAGGCATTAGGTTGAGCATTATCTATAAGAAGTTCAATAACTGTATAAAGCCAAAGACGTTTTCACTGTGATACATTGGGCCACATATTATTCATTTCCAAAACAACTTCTTAAGCATGCTGCATATGAAGTTCTTCCAAAAATTTACTTTTTCCTAGGATGTAAAAACTGAAAATTGTTGCTTTGCTTATGATTCAACAAGAAATAGCATGTATAGTCCCAAAATTTCTTTTGGACAATATGTTTACTATGTAAATCCAAATGTTAATGTTTGTTTTTAAGATCCCCAGATCTCTTAATTGGGCAAGACACTTTTTGTAATTTTTTGCCAGTAAAGAGAATTAGAAAGCTTTCATCTTATAATTAATTAACTATTTAATTAATTAATTCATTTTTTAATTTAAATTTACTTACTGCCTATCTCACCATGGGGCTACTTTGGCCTTCTTACAACAATAAAATAGGACCATAACCAAGAAATAAAACAATACAAATAAGCTATGAAAGTACAATCATATGAAATTAAACAAATGGGCAGAGAGGGAGTAGGAAGTGCAGAGGGGAGATAGGGTCAACTAACTAATAGCCACCTCCAGTGATGTCCCCCCCCCTTTTGAGTCTCCAGGCCAACAGGCAGAGCCAGGCTTTTGGGCCTTTAAGGAAGGATAGGAAAGTGGAGCAAACCTCACCCTGGAGGGTGGGATGTTCCAGGGGGCTGGTACCAGAGCAGAGAAGGCTCTTCTCCTGATCCCATCAGTCAGAGTTCCTTGAATGACAGGCTACTCAACAGGCCTCTTCTGCCAGCATGAATATGGCGAGCTTATCTTAGTGGGATGAGATGATTCATCAAATAAGCATCTATCCATGGAGGACTTTAAAAGTCATAACCAACACTTTGAACTGTACCCAACAGCAAACTGGCAACCACTGCAGCTCATGAAGCAATAATATACATTCTTATGTGTATTATTGCAATGTGCTTCACATAGCACTACCTTGAAATGCATTCAAATGCTTCAAATGGTACATGGGTCATTCTATTGGCCTCAAAGACTGCTCATGCTTCGCTATGTAAAACACATTGCAATAATACACACAAGAGATAACTAGAGCTCAAATGTCCGAATGTAAGGAGTCCTGATCCAGGAAAGGCAACAGCTGGTGTACAAACTGAAATTGTGCTGTGATCCAGATCTGGAAGTTCCATGTACCCAAAGCCAGTCAGTCTTGCTAGAGTTCAGCCATTATTTCCTTTAAGCCTTAAGATGGACTTTAGACTAGATTAATTGTAACTTTTTCTCCATTGATTAATATATCTACTTAATGTCTTAATGTTCATAGAAGGAAAAAAAACAATTAGTTCAGAAGTAAAAGGGTAATGTTTAGGCCACAAGGAGTTAGGGAAAGTGGTGTTCTCCTGGAATTAATCTTTGGGAGAAATACATTGATGGTTGACTTGACTGGAACCTTCAAGGTAGTGCCAGAGCCCAGAATGGCAAACTACTATCTTTGTTACTTCTTCCCCTTTTTTTCTCTTTCTCCCCGCTTGGCTAGGACAAACCACACAATGAAAATGCTTATTATTTACTTGCTGACTGCTTTTGAAAGTCATATGTTTTGAACAGATCTACAAGAGAAATAAAAAGGGGGATACTTCTTTTAATTTTTTTCTACTATGTTCATTAGTTTAAAAACTTTAATCAAACTAGTATTTATCAGTTAGTAACATAGTCAAATAGTGATTGAAGTTACAGCTCAAATTTGTAAGGCAGACCTTAGACTCTGTTGTTATGTTTAAGTGTACAGTGACATATTAGAGGCCTTCCGGGGTGGACTGCTACCGGTTTGCACCGGTTTGGGCAAACTGGTTGTTAATTTTATGCCAGTTTGGCAAACCAGCAAATCCCACCCCTGGCTGGCCCCACCCAGTCTATCATGCCCCTCCCAAGAATCCCTGCATGGCTCGTTTTGGATCACAGGTAAGTGCAGGGCCCATGCAGAGGCTTGAGGAGGGCAAAAAACAGGCCTCNAGCCTCCGGAGCCTGGAGAGGCCATTTTTGCCCTCCTGGAGGCTTGAGGAAAGCCTTCAGAGCCCAGGGAGGGTGAAAATTCCCCGCTCGTGACCCATTTTCACTGCCAGGGTGGTGCAGGAGGCCGACTAGGCCACACCCACCATGGCCACGCCCACCCAACAACTGGACAAAGAACTGGTTGTTACATTTTTTGAGCCCACCCTGGAGGCCTTTGAAGAAATAATTGCATCCTATCAAGCCTAATTTACCTCTTATGATTGCTCTGAGGATAAGAATGATCAGTCTCAAGCTTCTTGGAAGAAAGGCAGAGAACAAACCTGATTAATAAAAATTGAATTCGGTTTGTAGTAATGTGAAATTAACAATCTTCCAGCAGAACCTAAACTTATCAGTCAACATGGTGCATTCTAAACTTTCCTTATGGTACGATATACCAAAACAATGATGTTGGTAGATGCAAGTAATGGTTGTGGTGCTTTTCCTAAAGATCTCCTGGCATTCATATTTTGGTACTGTCCTGGAAAAGGAAATATATGTTGTCAATAGGCTGAGATAAGGATGAAGTTACTGTCTCTGTTTTCTGGGTCAATCTGCCTGCAGAATTGACTGAGGAGTAGAGCTGGTCCTTATGAATATTTTATAGTCACTATTCTTGGCAGCAATAGCAGCAAATGTAGTTGTCCTTGAAGGTGTCAATCTGAAGGACAGGTGCCATTTGCATGTGAGTTGCAAGGTGTGGACTGCCATCTCCTAATGGAATATAAGGAGAAATTATAGTTATAATTTGCAGGCTAGTTTTACACAACATTTTTAATGAATCATTTGAGGAACTACCTTAATCCAGTTCATTATGAATGATTGCACTATGTCAACCCAGCCTGTTTGGTTTCTCTGTGATACAATGGGAGTTGAGGAAGAGCCAATTGAAATATGATTTAAAAATAGGTAGGTCAGTCTGTTTGCTGAGAGATCTGGGGAAAAGCCTTTCAAAGATATTCTACCTTAAGAAATCATTATTATTGAAGTTGGGAAACTCCTATTACATTTTTCAACTTTTTATGTTTACCCCAAGTTACTGTTAAAAATGTCTTGTTCTTATATCCTTAGTTTTGCCAATTATGTGGATCTTGACAGATACAATAAGTTATGTAAAAAATGAAAAATAGGTTAAATCAGCAATGAAAATAAGCATGTTGTTATGAACTTAATAAATGGAAAATAATTGGATCAGTATAATATAATTGATCATGTATACATTATAAAAAAAGGCCTATACTCCCCTAAGGATATATAACCATAATGGGAAAAGAAACATGAGTCATACTTTTGATTGTTCAGTCTAATAGAGATGTTCATTATGACGAGCAATTCAGGATCCAAATTTTCCTCCTTTTTGATGGGTTTTTTTTTGGGCCTTTATAACAGATTGATACTAGTTTTCTGTTTATGTAAAAGATACTTTTCAATAAATGACTATATTCTGTGAAATAGGTAACAGCCTTGTCCTAACTAGCTTGATGAGGGAACTGAAATCAATCCGTAGCAGACCCAATCATGCTCAGGATTTACTAACTTGGCATAGTCGGTTATTTATTTATTTATTTAATTTATACTGCCACCTATTCGCCCATGGCGACTCAAGGCGGCTTACACAATGTATTTAAAACAAAAAAATAAAAATAAAAAACAATAAAAACNNACAAAAAGAATCAAATAAATTAGTAAAGTAGAATAGAACAAAATTTGGGGGAAAAAAACCCCAACACCCACCCTTCGTCCCGACGACAGCAGATCACACTAGCCANTTGATGGGCTCCATCCCTCTCTGGGTTCCTGAGGCCCGCTGGCAGAACCAGGTCTTCAGTGCCTTTCGGAAGAGTGCTAGAGTGGGGGCCATTCTAATTTCTAGAGGAATGAAATTCCAGAGAGAGGGAGCCACCATGGAGAAGGCCATTCTTCTGGGTCCCACCAGGTGTGTTTCCCTCAGGGGTGGGACCTGCAACATTCCCTGCCTCCTCGCTCTAATGGGTCGGGCAGATAATATGTCACGGGAACAGCTGAATTCATCCCGTTGGCTCTTTTTGCACGTCTAATCTTCTAAGAAACAAGAATTGGAGAAAAAGATAGCTGAAAAAGTAAGCCCCTCTAATAATGGACTCATTATCAAGGCATAGCAGCACTACATCTCACAAATATTACTTGGCTGGAATGGGCAAATTGTACCTATTATTGCCTCTATTATTGCTTATTTAGCCAATGTGGGAAAGGACTGTGTGTTGCCAGAACTATCAGTAAGAAAATTGACTGGATTAGTGGTTTTCTGAGAAATGTGTTGTAGGAAAGAGGCATAATCATCATATTACTGATGCTTAAAGATCACATCCAGTATAAATAATAATGTATGCAGCATAAAACAACTTAAAGATAGCATAGTATGGTGTCTAAAAAAACTGGGTCATAAAATGGTGGGGGTCTGGTTAAGATTTCTGCAGCTAGATAACTAAAGGCAAGCTCTTATTCTCTCACCCTCAACTACCTCTCTATCTGCAAAATAAAGATAATGGCAGTCACTTATCCTTCAGGGGTACTCAAAGCATTAAATAGTATTATGCATATGAACCTCTTCAACATGTAAAATTTCAGTGAAAGTACTACACATATAATTTTGGCTGCAGTATAAAGAGCATTTAGTGTCAGCCTTGCTTAAGCACATAGGTGGCCTTGTTTGTTTTAAAAAAGTTAAATACGATTAGACCTGATTATATTTGGATGGAAGACCACCAGGGTTACCAGGATATAGCTAGACTGGGGTTAAAAGAACATGTTAAAAGAAAAGAGGTTAATCACTTCTGTATTTTGCCAGGGCATGTAAATGAATATGTCCATGAGTTCAGTAGAAGGGAACATGATAAAAAGGAAACTACAGTAATCCTACATTGTTATTGTTGTCATTGTTAATTATGTGGTTCATCTATTGCATCATGAATTCATGTACTTTAGGCAGTTCATAGATATTAAATAGCAGTAAGCATAAAATACATTTGAAAATGTCAGTATAAAATATAAGTAATATCAAATAATAAGAAAAATGTGCATACATGTATATGCTGTTTACTGTATTAGAATTTGCACTGTAAGAAATACTGCTTATGTTTTTCACTTTTCTCATAGCTCCATTCCATGTTTTTTTTTCTGGCTTCCTGTTTTTAAATAATAGAGCTATTCCAATGTGACCTCCTGCGAGTCAGTCTATCAGCTAAAGACAAATATTGTTCATAGCTCTATCTTGATTTCATATAATGTTAAAGATAGTGATTCAGTTATAGGTATAGCATAATATCTAAACAGAATCTTTGAGGAAAACCTAAATTTAGATTTTACTTTATGTATTTTAGAATTGGAAACTTATAGCCAAGAACTAATTAAGTAATTATTAGCATGTCTGCAGAGTGTCGTAGTTAACAGCATCTTAGTATTAATAAATGCCTACTGCCAGTAAACTATGGCTCCTATAGTAACTAACTTAAAATTAAAAATGCTTAAGCAGTTTTCCTACTTATTTTATACACAGCAAAGATATCAATCCCTTGTTTTAAGGTATCTGTATCTTTGCTATGTATATCAACTAGATATAAAAGTGTCGATTAAAACAGTTGCCATCAAGTTGCCTGAATTATCAGAATTTTTGTTAGATAAATACATAATCTTTAACACGAAGGAAAACTGAGAACAATTATAGATAAATCTATTTAATGTAGTTAGCTGATGTTGTGAGATAGAACACCAGTGCATTTGAGAAGCTACAATATACAGCTGAGCCAGCAAATATTATTTTCTGGGTAGTATTTGATTTTGGATTCCAATCTAGGGGCTCACTCTGCACTCACCTCTCCCATCCCAACATTCCATCTTCCTTTCTACAAAATAGGCTGCTTGGGGAGCAACATATTCTCTCAGAAGTCTGAACTTACTTATCTTATGCAAAGGGATTTTATAAATTAGACTGAAATCAACTTGTGGGCTATTATTGTCTTATCTTACTGCAGTATAAGAGGGTTAAATGTTATCTAGCCAATTGTATTCATGCAAAGAAAAGATTGTCTGTACAATACTGTGCATATAAGATGGCATAAGTAAAAAAGCTAATCTACAAGATGAAATGTAAGCATTGCTACCTATTGTAGATGGTCATAATTATTAATACAGTTAATGTTATTTACATCTTTTATTTGCTCTTCAACATGACATCAAATTTAGCAGTGGCAATTAGCAGATCCAGTCTTGTAAAATGATCTCTCTACTGCTGGATTTTTAGAAAAAATATCCTGGGATTTCCTTTTTTGGTTTAATAAATTGCAGGACTGCAGATCTGCTGCAGTATATTTAAAGTGGGCTGCAGATAATGCCAATAACCTGCCAGGCTGGCAGGAGACCTTTTCAAGACACACCTTAAGGCTGGCAAGTTCCAAGGTATATTTTCCTTATCTTATGAGCCATTGCAGCAGAATGTAGAATTCTGCATCTGGTAGAATTGCTCCAAATTCAGCATTTGGGGCTGAATCTACATCACTGCAGTCCATAACAATTTATAGCACTCGGGGCCAAATGACATGTTATGTACGGACTTCTGTTACTCACACTGATATCTGCTGTACCAAGCTTTCTGTGAAATGTGAAACATAAAAAGTGTTGATGCATAAATCTAAAACATAAATAAGTACAGTACTGAGAGACAAATAAATAGAGGCTGTATGCAGTCTGAGAACTGAGAACCTACCAACAAGTCTTCCTGATGTTGATTATATGACATTTTGTATTGGAAACACACATTTTTGATTCATATATTGTGATATGTGTTTATTGCAGCAATAGTTAACTTTTGTTGTATGAAATATGCCTAATAATAAAAAAATTCAATCAGCTGAGTTTTTGATGCATGGACATATGGAATTCATATTAGACATTTGGTATGTTGAAGTAAAGCTACATGTATATCTTTCACATATAAATCTACATGCAGGTTGAATAAAATATTCTATGGTTGAAAATTCTAGAATTTGTAGAACTTTCCCAACTGAAGATTACCAAATAGAGCAATGTATGTTTATTCAAAATTTAGAAACAATGGAATGGTAGAACAGACAATGTTGCAAATCATTGAATTTTACTTACGTGAGTTAGCATTTGTTTCTTGTTTGAGTAATGCTAAAATCATCGGAAGTTCAAAGTTCAAACCTTTATTGTCAATGCACAACATGTGTACAATGAAATTGAATGAGCTTCCTTTGGTGCAGCCCACCCAAGAACACATAATACATCTCAATAAATCAATCAATAAAAAAAGAAATCCCTAAGTCTATCACATTAAGTCTGATTGTGGTGTTATGTTGCATTTAGTAGTCTGACAATGCATAAAAGCTATTTTTCAGCCTATTTGTCCATCTGGCTATGCTTCTATATCTCCTGCCTGATGGTAGGAGAATAAAGAAATGCTGTCTAGGATGTGAGTCATCCCTTAGGATTTTCCTCACTCTGCTGAGTCAGTGGGACCTGGCAATTTCATCCAGTAGGGTTAGGGGCTGCCCATGATTTTTTGTGCTGTGCAAAAAGTAATGCCTTCCCATCTGCAGCTGTTAAGTCAGCATACCATACCATGACACAATATGTGAAGGCGCTTTTATCATGGACTGGTAGAAGGAAGTCATCAGCCCTTGTTCTGCCTGATTTTTCCACAAGACCCTAAGGAAATGGAGTTTCTGTTGTGTCTTTCTAACCACCTGGGACATGTTATTTTTCCAGGTGAGATCTTGGCTAAGGTGCACTCCCAGGAAGAGACCCTTTCCACACAGTCTCCCTTGATATAGAGTGGGGCAGGTTCCTCTCTCTGCTTCCAGAAGTCCAACACCATCTCCTTTGTCTTGCTGGTGTTTAGATGCAAATTGTTTTCTGAGCACTATGTAGATAACTTCTGGACTTCTTACCTGTATGCTGATTTGTCCCCTCCTGTAATAAGATCCAGCACGGTAAAATCATCTGCAAACTTTATTATCGTATTTGATGGATATGAAGCACATTTAGAGAGAGACTAAATTATTGAGTACAGACTAATAAAAGTGAGTACAAGTTATTATACATTAGCTACTGCAACAGAAAAAGTGATAACTTGGCAAAATAAATCATTTCATACTTTATGAAGAAAGATATTGAGGTTTATAATTATATCTTCCAACTGTCTTAAGGAAGTTAAACAACATGGCAAAACTAATAGTCACTTTTTTAAAAAAAAGACTTGTTTTGAACTTTAGTAACATGTGATGTATTATTTTTGGGATTATTTTAAATAAAATTACATCTTACATGTATTTTACATACAATTCTTGTATGTAAAATTACATACAAGAATTGAAAAAATATTGCTTAAAATATGTTAGCAATTATGGAATACAGGATCTATTGAATAATAATTGTGTCAGAGTTCTCTGTTTCAAAAGCTGAATCTGAAAATGTTCAAAATTTCAAAAGCTTGATATATTCACTTATATGTTGCTTAAACATGGCATTTTCCCCCAGTTTTGTTCCATTTGATGTATAGACCATGAACCAGAATTAGATGACAGCTGGCTAGTTCAGATTGTGTCTGGCATCTGAACAGTGGTTTGAATTCCCCAGATAGATTTGTGTCACTTGGAATTTGTTACCAGACAGATGCCTGCTGCTACTTAGGATTGGTTCCTTGGAAGACAAGTACTAGCATCTCTCTAAAAATTTGTTTACCGTAATTCCTTTTCAGACAGCATTTTCTCTTTTCCCTTGATAATTTGAGTAGAAAATATTTCATTGCTCTGTCAGCTCTATCAAGACTTCAGCAAGAAAATCTAAACTGAAACATTGTCTTTAGGATGGTAATCTTTTTGGAGAACTGTTTCTACCAATGTCATGAACTCTTCCCAGCTTGATGCACTCACAAATTTCTGTACATTTTACTAGCATTACTCTTGAATGTTCAAGAATATTTTTTTGAGAGTTAAAACTAAAAACGTTTTAAACTTTTGTTAAAATGAAAGATTCTTATAATGCTGAGTTGTACAACTCTGATTAAATTACATGCTAATGTGATACCTTTGGACAGATCTACGTATTTGCAGTACCAGAAGCAGCTCAGATTTTCTTTCAGATTTAGCTTTCCATATGCTGAAAAATAGTTTTAACAGTTAGTCCCTGACTTACAACAGCTCATTTAGTGACCATTCAATGTTATTAGGGCCCTGAAAAAAGTGAATCTCCATGGTCACATGATTGAGATTCAGCCACTTGACAGCTAACTCATATTTATGACAGTTGCACACACCCAGAGAAAGAGAGAGAGAGAGAGAGAGGGAGGGAGGGAGGGAGGGAGGGATAGGGATAGGGATATATATATATGCTTAGTACTGCTCTTATTATATGAATCATATTGTTGTTAAACGAATACAGCTTCCACACTGACTTTGTTATCAGGTTGCTGGGAAGATTGCAAATGGCAATCATGTGACTCCAGGACATTGCATTGTAAATACATGCCAGTTGCCAATCACCTGAATTTTGATCATGTGATTATTAGGATTTTTTGACAGTTGTAAGTGTGAAGGCTGATCATCAATTACGTTTTTTCAATGCTGTTGTAAGTTCAAAAAGTTGCTAAATTAATGGATGGTAGTTGAGAACTACCTGTATTAATTTCTTGATTCCCACTGCATACTAGATTGGAAAAAGAAAAATAGATTACAAGGCTAGAATAAAAAAACTAGAATGCAGAGAAAGATAAAGGAAAACAAATATAATTTTTTTTAAAATAGAAGCATTCCCACAATCAGTCTAATGCACATATTATTGCTAAAATGTCAATTTCTAGGAATACTTTTTTTAGAAGCCACCATTAAATCTGAAAATCTGTTTTCAATAATTTAATAGGATAATTTTTTCAATGCTTGCTGGTGGTCTGAAGAAAAGACTTCTGAGACATATAAGTTATAGCAATTTCTATGAAAGTGATCATATCGCAGGAAGAGGGAAAGGAAGAGAATATGGCTTGGCTTTCTTATAGTAGCCTTCCCTGATCTGGTGATTTTGCTTACTTGTCTGGATTTTCATAAAATGAACAGTATCGGTTCATTTTATGAATATAGTGCAACTATTTTTGGTGGCCTTTTGAAGGCCAAACTTTACTGTTGAGATGGGTGGGAGGGATAGTACAGTATAAATATGCTTTGATGTATTTGTACTGTACTTGAAGATACTTTGGTTCCTTTCAGCATGATGATTATTAAATGGCAGGGGTTCAGCTAGGCCTTTTGCCTAATATAGATTTGCATTCCTAGTGCAAAGCTTTATACAAATGCAGTTTGGGATGGCCACTACAGAGATTTTATACAATTTAATTATTGGATATAAAACAATTAAATCTACCTGGACAAAGATCTATTTACTTTGCAAAACATTTCTATCCAAATTATTATACAGCTTGATCTCTAATGTAGTGAAAGTGATAAGAGAGCTTACATATATAAATATACCTATGCTAACAAGTATTTACATATAATATCACCTGATTTATTTTGTGTCATCTGAACCAGCTGCTGTGAACCATTGTCTCAGATGTTCTCAGAAGAGACATGGTTTGTTGTATATCATCCTTGAAATGTTGCTATTTCAAATTGCTTAAGACACTTGTTTTATGCCCAAGTCCTTTACAATAAATCTACCAAGACTGATTTGCAGCTTGAGTTAATATATTTCATATGTTTCTGCTTTTGATGCCAAGCTTTCACCCTGGAATAGCATAATAATATGTTGCTGTTGTGTATAGGCATCATGCTTACACAGTATCTGTAGTAGTAAAAGGAAAACATCCTGCACATACATACACACACACACATTACATACACACAAATACACACACACACACACACATTTATCTTCATTGTCATTGTTTTATATATCTTTATATACTTTTATATCCCTTAAATTAGAATCATGCTCACATGATAACCTATTGTAGTAAAAGGAAGACATGCACACATGCACACGCACACGCACACGCGCACACACACCAAGACTGAAAGATTATTTATCTAGAAATGTGAAATGGAAATTTCACATTTTTCTAACCACATTCCACATGCTTAAAGGTCTTTCTGTAATTAATGAACCAATTATTGACTTCTTTTTGGTATCCTTTTGGCTTTCTCAGTTATTCAGCATAATATGTTATACCTATTCAAATTAAGCCTAAAGACCATGTGCTAATTCTCAGTGATTTGAAGGCAATCCTGAAATTTAGAATATTTCTGGTAGATATTGTAGAGTGAAGTAGTTTGGTTCTCTCAAACCATGTGAACTAGTAGGATTCATAGCCATTTAGCAAGGTTACAACTGTTGTTCTGCACCAAAGGTGGTATTCAGCAGGTTCTG
>AZIM01001068.1:171968-187694 GCA_000516915.1 Ophiophagus hannah
CCGCCCTGAGTCTCCGGAGAAGGACGGCATATAAATGTGAATTTTAAAAAAAATGTCAGAGAATACTGTTCTAGGCTAAATGGATTCATGTCTAATGTAAGAACATTACATCATGTAAGGTAAATAATATAAAGGAATGAAAATGGAACACAACCTATCATATTAATGATGTTGGACCATGTTGGGAAAATGGTAGTAAGAGAGAAAAATAATTTGAGAACACTAATGTTCAAGTATGTCCAAAGACAGGTGTGGAAAAAACCACTTGCTGGCAGTTTCTATTTGAGAAATGCTGGAGAATATTTTTCTGATAGGGAGTTTAAGCTATGTATTAGTCTCAGTCAGAAGTTGGATACTTCTCCATTGTGGTGGAGATAGCATTCAGGACTGGGTAATCATTCACTGCTTGCTGATTGGACTGAGTCTGTCAAATCTTTGAGGACACTCCCCCTGTTGCTAGGGTCGTCCCAGAAATTGACTCAGTCAGCTAGCTGAACGACGTGTTAATTTCTTCTCCTAAAAGAACCAAATTTAAAACAATTTAATTGGAAAAATAGAGAAAAAAAATCACCACTTCAAAGATTGGTCATTGAATGGCTTTGATGATAATATAGTGAATCTTCTACCCCCCACATTAATATGATGGTAGTGAAGTCCAATAAGGCAACTAAAAGGCACTACCCATCAATGCTTTTCAACTTTATCCTCCACATTTGACTGTGAGACTCAAAACCAGTTGGAAGGAACATGCCTGCTGTCAAGAATATGGCTTCAAGCTGTTGTCATAGCAACTGTCTCTGTCCAGTAGGATAACAAAGGCTCTGATAGTCCCCAGCCCCTACTCAGTCACTTTTACAGCTTCAGCTATAGTAATTCCAAAGCCTCTTATACCAGATGTCTATGCAACCTCTATAAGAGAAATGCCAAGTTTTCATTTTTTACTTTCAGCAAATGGCAGGCAGGCATGAGGTCAGATAGCTGATTTAAAATGGTTAGCGAAGAAAGCAATAGAACTGAAGAAGGTTGCCTTTGATTACCTATATCATGTCAGAATGTGGAACATGAAAGGGTTAAGAGTATGCAAGATAATCTGATCATTCTCCTTGGGCATCCTAACATGGTAAGAATGATAAAAATTAGTTTGGAGAAACAGTGATTCAGAAATGGAAAGGAAGTGCAATAAGGAGGCACATTCTCTCCATATTGCTAAAATGTGTGGTACATATATTTTGACAGAATTGGATAGCTACAATCAATTCAATATTGAAAGAATAACCAATTGAAAATGAAGATAAAATTGTTACATAAAATTTCAGGCTTTATTTTTAACATTTTATTAAAAGTGATATTAGCATTTTAGCATGATACCCATGCCTCCTTTTGAAGTTTTGGAACCATATTTTTCCTTTGAGCCAAAGCCATTTCCTTTGATGTGCAAAAACCAACCCCTTCAATGACCGTCAATCAAACAATAGGGCTGTATTCAAAATTCTTCATTGTTATAAGCGTTAAAGAAACAAACCCTGGTGAGAAAGGAAGAGATGCAACATATTTTAGGAGTGACTGTCTTTTCTCACATCTAGTCAAAGCCTTTTATTATTTGATGTTTTGCTTTTTCACATGCCACATATATTGAATGAGTATACATACCATACCCTATATAAAAATCTAATTTGCCCGAAGTACATGCCTGAAGTATTGAAGTACAATTTGCCTGAAGTTCATATTGTTGAGGAAGTTGGGAGATCAAAAAGCCATTTTGCAAAAATATTTAGGGTTCTCTCTCAGATCCAAGGATTAGATTTTTTTTCAGCTTTATGCCGCTCAAGTGCCTGAGTTTCATAGTCAACCAAACTACTTTATTGAGTGAAAAAAAGAAGAGCTTACTATGAAAGTTAAAAAAAAAGAGTTATCTGGGTTAGTGCCAAATATTAAGAAGTAAATAATGCCAACCAACTTGCTTGGCAAATTCGCAAATGACAATGAAGAAATGAAGGTGGTTTTTGTATCTTTAAGGGGTCAAATATTGATGAAAGTAAAGGTGTTCTGTGAAGGTAAAGAGGAGATTAATTTTAGAGAAGAAAGCACTAACTAGCTTAGACAAGACCATGAAGGATATTTCTGTGACACAAAAATCAGTATAATTTAAGATATACTTTAAAAAACCAGGCATTGAGAAAAATTGACTGCAAGAAGAACCAATCGTTTGGTCTAGGATGAGATAAAGTCTTTCTTATTTCTATCTCAAAGTATTAGAGACTGAATCTGGAATTTTTTTGTATATAAAGTATCCATCTGCTCCATCACCATTATCATAATTTTCTCTGCACAAATATACAGATTTCATTAACAGATGATTACGAGGATCTTTTTTTCCTTTTTAGAAAATAGATCTAATAGATTATCTCCAATAGATTTTAACATTTTTGAAATGTTTTCTGTACTGACTTCTCTGTTTATCTGGGGTCTGCCTAGAATGTTCGTTTATTTCTCTTTCTCCCTTTCTTACATTTAATCAGATTTACAAAATGTGCTTATGATCTTAAGTTGTGTTACACACCCAAGTATCATTTTATTCCCACGAAGAAGTTATTGTTATATTTAGATTATTTACAGATCAAAGGAGCTACTTGATAACTCTTGAAAGTTTGATTGCCAGCCTCAGTGCATAGGAAGGCCACTTTGCAATTATACCCAGAGGTGGCTGTGATCTC
This sequence comes from Ophiophagus hannah, assembly GCA_000516915.1. NCBI lineage: Eukaryota > Metazoa > Chordata > Lepidosauria > Squamata > Elapidae > Ophiophagus > Ophiophagus hannah. Next base: position 174,683 of record AZIM01001068.1, read on the forward strand.
AGCCTCTTGGATCTATGGGATGATATTGTGTCTCTTAATGGGAAAAAAAAACCCGCACTCTTAAAGATTATTGGCTTTAATTTTAATTATTTATCTTGAGGGAAATAATGAAGAGGGAGACAAAGTCATGAAAAACTGGGAAAAAGAGACAAGGAAGGAAAGAATGTAAAAAGTTTAATATGTCTGATTTACAAACTTGAGTTCATTTATTTTCAAGTATGTGTATACCACGGGGGGGACGGGGGACATTCAGGGATCAAAGAGAAATCTTACTTTTCTCACCCGGTATCCTGTAGCCTGTCCTATGTGTCTGAAACATAAGGCATCTTGTGTTACTTAGACCTTCTTAAAGGCTTTCCTGTTCGTTTGTTTGAAAAATCAGAATGCCAGAAGTTTGGGATATACTAACTACTGTGTTCTTTTCATATGTTTCTGTGATCTGATATAATCTGAATGTTGTCTGTGTAAATTTCTGTTTGGCTAAGTACAATGCATTGTAATTCTACAGTATATACCAGATAAATTGCCATGTATGGAAGTACTGAATGAGGATGCATATTAATAATAGTATATCAGGCATTTTTAAATTTACACTGTATCATAATTTTAATTTAATTATTATAAAATGATGTATCATTGACGTATGACACCATTTAGCTGTCAAAAATGTACAAAGGAATAACAAACCAGTGTTGGAAATGTGAAAAGGAAGAAAGGACTTTTTATCATGCAAAGTGAACTTATAGGGGAAAAATGTATACATATAGTAATGGAAAAGATATTATGGATTAATATTATAATAAAACCTGACCATCCTACTTACAATTATCAGAAAGATTCAAACTAGACAAATGAATTTATGGTATTGAATATTATAAGATTAACTTTGAAACGTATATGTATGCATATTTATTTATTTATTTATTTATTCGACTTATATGCCGCCCTATCTGATAAGTGATTGTTAGAAAGTATAAAAACAAAAGAACAAGTAAAGCAATGTACAAAGAAGGACAGTAGGCCAAACAAATGGTTACAAAATAATAGGAAATTGTGTGCCTGAAAGATTGACATTGCACTATGTTATAATCTTAAAGGAAACTTATAAATTGATGTATTATTGATATATAACTACAGAAAAAATATCTAGAATATATAAAATTCAAATTTATGTTGGAAATATGGACAACAAGAAGGATTGTTTTAGGTTAGACTAAATTGATGATTCATGAATTTTGGGATTAAAAAAGGTTAAAGAGGAAGGGGAAAGAAAAAGAAAACAATTATTCAATAGATGGAAAAAGGATGGCAGTTATAATTCTATGTTTTCTTTCTTTTTTCATTTCTTTTTATCTCTTAGTGTTATATTCTGTTTTCTTATTCTTTTAATTTTTTATATGTTTCCTGTTCTGAAAAATTCTAATGAAGAAATAGTAAGTTAATGCAACTATACTTCCAATTAAGTAAAACCTTAAAAGAAAAGAGTATTTCTTTAAGGAAAAAAATACATATAAGTTGGCATTCTGCTTCCTAGCCACATGATCTAGGATGGTAGAAGTGAGTACTTGCTTATTAGATTTATATCTTTCTTTCAGAAATTAAAGACATTATGTGTAGTGTCCCTTTTTGATATTTCCCACAACAACCAAAGTAGGTTGGGATGAGAGATTGGCTCCATAATCTCCAAGATCCGGAATAAGATACATGGGCACAATTCAGTAGCAAATTGTCCAGTACAGGTTGCATTACATTTCAAAGTGGTTTAGTCAGAAATATTTTCTTCTGAATTTTATGCCTCACATTATTAAAATATTATGGTTCTGAAAAGAATTGGCATATTATAGGTGTTTTTTTTAACCATACAGTTTCTTTCAGTTTGTTGACCTTTTTTTTAGTTTCTCATTTTAATCCACCACTTAAATCAAAGACAGCAAATCAATCTGCCTCAACAATTTTTAAAATGAATATTAAAAGGATTTTAAGAATAGGCTGTGTGTATGCTTTTTTAGATCTCCTCTGCAACAAGTGAAAATGAATTGACATCATGAGATAAAAATTGGTCTGAAAAAAGTGAAACCTAAAGGGCTGTTGCATGAAAGATCAAGTCTATTAAAGAGAAAACTTGTTACTCTTCCTTTATCAAAGTAATTCAACTGAGGGAAAATAGACATATTGGCAGTCTTGCTTCATCAAGTACAATGCAAGATGTACTTATGACAGATACAGCAATCAAACTTCAAGTTTTCCAGAGCTTGGAGGTGTGATGGATGCAAACAGAGAAAGGAGCCCGTTACTGATTAGCCCTCTTAGAAGAGCATTCAAAAAACGGGGGCATCATGAGTGAATAGTGTTTTATTTTATTTATTTGTTTCTCACTTTTTGTCACTATGTATCCATTTTTACCTTGGGAAGGACCTTGCATTATTAAAGCTGAATGATGAACAAGGGAAGAGATACTTTTCAGATCTTAAGTGATTTAGGTTTTTAAAGTTAAAGCCAGCATTTTGACCTGGAGTGCAGATTGTGAAACCTATTCATTCTATATTGAGAACAAACTAAAATAATACAAAGGCAAGTGTAATGTAAATCTGAAATAACACATAGCACTTAAACATGTTGTGGATGTTTAATTGGTTTGGCATAGCCATTTCAGCCAAATTAGCTAATTTGCTAAGTCATGATTTAAACAAACTATGGCTTTGCATAATGAGTGAGCCCAGTTTATGCTAGTATAGAATGTGGGTTGCCATCAAAGAGATACATGGATAGTGAGGTTCCTGATCTTTATGCTGTACTCTTGCTTTGCAAATACAGACTTCAAACAGGGAATAAAACAGGGCTTGTGTCATGCAGCCTTTTTCTTCCCATGTCACTGCTTAATTACAATGGTTACAGCTTCTTTAGAATTAGGATACAAAGATTTATTTATACAGGAATTTAATGTGGAAAGCTTCTTTTAATGTGTGTGCCTTCCTGTATCAAATGCCAGTCAAATTTGAGCCAGATTATTAACATATTTTACATCATGCCTTCAGACCTTGTGGTTTCTATGCTCCCGGCCATTTTTCATCATTTTTCATAGGAGCCTTCTAGATCCAAATTCCAGGACTAACCAGGCATTAATTTGCAAAAGCCTGCAGTATAATTTGCAGGAACAATTTTTAGTTTTTCTAACAGGGTTGCCTTTATATCCAACATATCTGACTATTTTGTCAATATGGGGGATACTTTTCTAAAATAGCAGGGAGGACTGAAAGGATTTCAGCTTCTTAATGCCAAAAGGAAAAATGCAAAGGAGTAAGGGTAGAAGAAATAAAATCTGACTAAATCTGCTTGGATCTTATTTAATTTCCTGCAGTTGACTGAATATGATTCAGATAGAATGAGCAGGAATACGTCTTATTAAACCATCTGGTAAAATATTTGTATTGAAGTTGTATCCTGTCTGTTCTTCCTATTAACAATAAGTGTTGATTAGTAAGCACTTGAAGGGCAGTGCAAAATCCTTAACAACTTCTATGTAGTTGTGTGAAAAACTAGCATGTTTCTCATTTTTTTGAAGTAGAGTGTGTCAGGAAGGTTTTGAGGTAATTGTGGCTGAAATGGATAGAGCCAATTAAGACAACACAGAGATAAATGCTTAAGGTCCCAAAAAGACAAATTGAGTTTATTATACACTGAGATAGAATGCTTGCTTCTCTAAAGCTTGTTGTTCTCATGTGGAGGGGAAAGAGGAGTTGGAAGCAAATGTTCTATTTTTCCTGTAGAAAGCAAACTAGGAATATCTGATTTCTAATTAAGGAAAAAGCAAGACAGAGAAAAAGAGAGGAACACAAAGGAAGATTGTTGCTTTCTATGTTTACTTTTACTGCTCTTGGTGATTAATAGGATAAAAAAGTGCTCAGAGTCATTGCTTCCAGTGCTGCTTTTAGAGCTGGCTAAGAATATCCAATGGGATATTTTTCTTTAGAAATTAACAGTGCTTCTTGCTTTTAAATTTTATTTTAAAATTTTTGTGTTGGTGAAAGACTTCTAAGCATACCAAGGATGGCAAAGAAAACAAATATGGATCATGAAACAAATGTCATTCAAGATAAAAATAACCAGTTTTAAATTATCATATTTTGGATACATTATGTGAAGACAGTTCTGGAAAATATAATGCAATGAAAGGTGAAAGGAAAGAGAAGATGACCAGTTACAGTAAGGGGGATAAATTCAATTACAATGGAAAAGAGGGCACAGATGGAAGACTTGAAAGATCAAGTTGGATATACTGTATATTGTTATGGAACAAATTTATTTATGTGATTATTAAAAGTGGATGGCATATAATGAATCAAAATTACTTTTTATCTATGCAGTCTGTTTGTACATTGTATAGCTTATTGCAAAAGGAATGCTAAATATCACTTTAAGTAAAGTTTTCATTTTCATGCTTTTTTAATCTTAAAACCATATCTATGTACAGAAACATTCAAAATTTTGTAATAGGTGTTAAACCACAGTGCTACTTCATTGTATCTAAAATTCTATACGCAAAAAATTATAAAAGAGGGAGGAAAACAGCTGAAAGAAATAAATAACATCAAGATGTATATTTACGAATATACAAAATGAATGGATGCCATGATTCATACAGACATCATAGCTGATCTATATTAGTTCTGAATTGCTGAACTAATATAGTTATATTATATTGCTGAACTAATGAAGTTATATATAACTATATTATATATAATATTATATATATGTTATAATTATAGCAGACATCTAATCAGATTCAATCACATTACAGCAAATCATATACCAAGACACAGAATATAATTTTGAAAGCATTTTTAATAATTTCATTAATTTTTAAAATCTTTGTTTTGCTTTATTCCCCCCCCCAAATCCTTTAAATGTGTACATTTTTTTTGATTCTTTCTTTTTGTTTGTATGTTTTACTGATTAAAAGAAGATTTTTTTATATAAAATTAGAAATTTAAAAAAATCTATAAAATGTTATTGAAATTGAATTTGGAAAATGAACATGTAAAATGTATGATTCAGTGGGCAAGGAATTTTGGATACAATGTGATGCTTGAACAATGGGAAAATATGTAGGCGAAGGGTTTAAAATTCACATTAAATTACAATGTAAAAGAAAATTTCTATAAGATGATGCATCGTTGGTATTTAACACCAGATAAGTTATCTAAGATGTATAAAGGTATGTCAAATGAATGGAAGTGTAAAAATAAAGAGGGGACTTTTTATCATCTATAGTGGATATGTGATAAAGCAATTTTTTTGGAGTATGATTCATATTTTAAAACAATTTTTTTAGAAAATAGAGATAAAATGAAACCAGAACTTTTCCTTTTGGGTTTAATGGAAAAAGAACTAGAGAAAAATTTTGGAACTTTGTTATTATATATGTTGACAGCAGCAAGACCATTGTATGCACAATAATGAAAGGATACTTTGATTCCTACATGGACAAATGGTTGCAGTAGTTGATGAAGTTGGCTGAAATGGCAAAATTGACCACTTTGATTAAAGAAAAGAACATAAGTACTTTGTTTCCACATGGAGACTGCTTCTGAACTTTGTGCTTGATGTGGAGAAAAATGAAACTTTGACTTTGGGTTTTACCGATAAGACTGATAGGTTTTTATAGAAATGGCTTGTTCATATTATTATGAAAAAGCAAAAAGTGTGATTTTATGTTAATGTCTTATTTTACTGTAACAGAGAGAGTCAGAAGTCAATATAAAAAATAAGTTACTATGAGCTTCATTGGAATGTCTTAAATTGTGTTGATCATATTGAGCTGTGGAATATACTCAGAAAAATGAAAATTCCAAAATATCTCATTATTTTCATGAGAAACATGTATACAGGTCATACATCCATAGTATAGACAGATTATTGTGAAACAATTTGTGTTCAGTTTGGCAAAGTAGTACAGTAAGGCTGTATACTCTTCCCTTTTTTTATTCAACCTATATATGCTGAATATATATTAAGGGAAGCTAGATTAGAAGATTTGTATGGTTGTAAAATTGGAGGAAGAAAGATCAATAACCTTTGCTATTTCAGTTATCAAACACTACCCTGATAGCCAAAAATGCAAATGATCCCCAAGCTCCAGAAATAAAGAGGAGCAAAGTGAAAAAAAAATTAGACTGAAAGTAAACTAATGACAAGAAAAACAACCAGCCTTAGACTTGGCAATGAAGGTATCAAAATGATTGATAGTTTCTGCCTTTTAAGATCATTAAGATCAACTATCAACAATAAAGGAAAAAGCAGTTAAGAAATATGCTAGCATTTGGTATAGTGTCATAAAGATCTAAGAAGAGATATTAAAGAGATAATGCTGTGATGGATCTCCATCTGCAAAAATCAGAATCAAGCAAACCATGATGTTCCTTGTGACAGTCTATGGAAGTGAAAGTTGGGATTTATAGAAACAGGAAAGGAAAAGTATTGATACCTTTGTGTTTTGGAGAAGACTCCTAAGAATACTGTATAGAAAACAAACCAATGCATTATCAACAAAATCAACCCAAAATTCTCACTTGAAGCACGACCAGGATGAAGTTATCTTATTTTGGACACATTATGTAAAGACATAAATCTCTGAAAAAGGCTATAATATTTGAAAAGATGGAAGAAAACAGAAGAGGATGACAGGCAGCAAGATAGATGGACTCTCAGTTACAGTAGCAATGGGTGCACAATTTGAATACCTGAAAGATTAGGTTAGGGGTAGAACCCCTTTGTTATGGAGAAAAATATATCTCTATGATTGCCAGGAATTGAAAGAATTTGATAGCCCATAATCAGTAAATAAATCCTGGCATATTAAATGGCACTCTAGGAACAAAGGATTTTGTTTTGCTGAAAACAGTTTAAAAATCCTTCAGGCTGGCCAAACTCATCTTAATTTCTATGTCTCCCATCATTTTAGAATGAAAATAAAAAAAATCTGTGTATGGGAATACAATCTAGCTCATATGTAGCCTTCGTTCCCTATATTTCTGTTTTTCTTGCATTCTTCCTTTTCTTTGTTAAATTTAGGAAACTAATGTTTTGTTTTAAAAGGATTATTAAAGTGGCCTGGGAATATGAGATCGGGTTACATGTATATTCAAGATGTGGAAAAGTGGGATGGATAAATCTCGCTCTATATTCATATACATACCTCATGTGTTAATATTTGAGTAGCCTTTTTTAATCTGCTATTATATTCAGATGTAGTATATAGACACTGTATTATGTAGAATTTCTAGCTGACAATTTTGAGAATTTTGAACAATACAAACATTTAGAAAATAGGTGGGAAATTCTGCACTTAGAATTTGTGGGCACTTAATTAAATTAACTGATAATAGACTAAAGAAGATCAGTAACTTAACTGAATTAATTGAGAATTAAATTAAAAACCAGTAACTGCTTTATTATATATTTAAGTATTTCATATTGAAATATTTCATCAGCCTATGGGATTTGTTGCTACCAAACATGGTGATGTATTCTAGTTTGTAATTATTCATTTGGTGTTCACATTGCTGAATTTTAGCCTTAGTGGAACTTGAAAAAACAAGCAGGTGTGAGTTAATAATTGAATGGGAGACTACCAGGAAATGCCAAAATTGCAAACTGGAGTATGAAGTAAGAGAAGATCTGAAAGAACAAAGGCAGAGACATGCCATTTTTTGGCCAAGAAAGTTAAATGAGCATATCCTCAAACCCACCAGTAATTGAACTTTATTCAAAAGAAAGCTTAATTTTTAAAAGAGCTCCATAAACTGTACAGCACTTCACTTTGGAACTGAATTGGAAAAGGTACCTTTCAGTATATGGGATTGCTCACATAGCAGCTTCCTCATTTTCTGGGATTGCGCAGCTGCCTTCCTGTTTGAGAAGGCCTTTTTTCTTTTACATTCATTATTCCTGCAAATTTTAATATACCTTGCCTTCACATTAATGTGTGTATAGGGGAGGGAGGAGGAAGAGTCCTCTTTTTCACTCCATATGTAGAGCCTTCCTTTACATCATGAAAATGATCTGTTTATGGTAATCCTTGGATTCTTATCCATTAAACTATTTCTGACCTGTAAAAGAAACATGGGCAGTGAAAAGCTTCAAAGATGATGGTTTGTCATTTTTCTTAAACAAACAAGCAAACCTACAATTGTTCTCTTTTGACTATATTTTGCTGGATGAATCACTTTTTTGCTGTTTCTATATAGCACATTATCATTTATGGGCTTCTTGGGAAGGGATAGCGTTTACATTTTATTAGATTCACCAGACTGATGTGATAAGCAAAGTACTCAACATTCCTGTTTACATATAGGGAATAGCAGATGATTTGGAAGGGAACAATCCAAGACCTTACAATGACTTCAAAAAAGATGGGGCATGTATTTAAATATAGGCCTCGTCAGATTCAACTAAAAGCAGAAGCTCTCTGTTAGCACTTGCTACACTTTTTTTGTAAGAGCATTCTTCTGGGACATCTTGCTAGAGGAAATTTAGAGCCCACATTGACTATGCATCCTCAAGGCAACATCAGTTGAGGCTGCTCCCTGATAGGATAAGAAAGCCCTGCACTCTTATACATATGCAATCTGAACAGACTGACAATATGATACTTTTCAGGCAGAAAGATGGGAGCAGTGGCTGAATAGCTCCAAGAGTGTTCATACAGTAAGGTAAAGTGGAAAACTTCAGTTGTACCATCATATGAACCATTTTCACATTTTTAACTAGAGCAGGGCTGTCAAACTCCCAGTCCATGGGCTGGATATGTCACATGCTGGCCATGCCCATGCCCATGCCCAGTTTAGCGAAGGGAAAAAAAAGTCNTCACATGCATGCCCATGCCCATGCCCATGCCCAGTTTAGCGAAGGGAAAAAAAAGTCATGATACGTGACTCCGCCGTGATGACGTGAGTTTGACACATAACCCTAACCCTGTGTAGAGCCTCTTGAGTTGCTATATTTACAATGGCCCATTTGTGAGAACTACTTGGGGTTCTTCTATATAATGGGCTCAAAAACTACACCCTATGATCCAGATCTAGCAATGCATCTGCTATGATCTTGAAGACCAGTTTAGGTATAGCAGCTCTCTTCTGGCCATATTATTGATTATGTTGATTATGTTAGGATCATGATGAAATGTCCATATAGTAAGCCCTCTCTATCATATTTTTCAGGGGGCCTAATGTTGGCAGTATGGGACTTTTTATATTTCTTGGTAATTTTAGAAAAAGCAGAACAGTGGCTGTAAACCAATGGAAAAGTTAATAGAAAAAAAAACCAGTATACCATCCAGTTTTAGAAATCTGTATTCATAAAGATTTTCCATGACATTCAGAAAGACCTCTCTATCAGCAGTGCCCTCAGCAAGAATTAATTGACTTTCCAACGAGCTCTGAAGAGCAATGAAATATTTTCCAGATCTGTTTGCCTGATGAAGATTGAATACTTCTTTCCAAGATAAATCTTGTCATAATGTAATTAGCAGAATGTTGCACAAGCAATGATTGTATAATTAACTTCTTTATTAGTATACTGTACATACTTTTTACATTTCTATTCACAGCACATTTACTAGTGTGTGTGTGTGTTTTAATGGCCTTAAGGAAAATAATATCCGAATTAATATATAGATTAAAAAAAATATTTCAAAGCATCTGATTAAATATCATTTAAAAATATTTTTAGATTACAGTTATGATCTCAGGCATTCACCTAATACTATTGAGGCTAAGAAGATAATTTGCATGTGTTCATGCTCTCACAGATCTTGTGACTTATTTGCAGTGCATGCAAATGTCTATTTTTATTCAACAGATTTCCCAAATATTGTTTGCAATGCACCAAGATATAAGATACAGCAAAAAAAAGGATGTTTGCTTTTCCTGATAAGTTTCTGAAGTAAAGAGATAGATATGAATTGCCAGTGCTTGACTATAAGTATGTGAGTGTGCTTGAGCACCTGTAAAATGTTGTTCTTTCTGTGGTAGAGATATGACTCAAGACATAAAAAACAGCTTCTGCATCACAGGCAAATCTTCATAAATGGATTAGCATCTGCTGCAAAAACAGTTCAATTGCTTCATTACATATGAAGCTAGGCAAAGGTTTTGCTAGCCACAGAGTCTGCCATTGAACGAGCAGAAGTCATATTTCCAGGAGAACTCCCAGATTGTGGATCTGCTTTTTCAGGGGAAGTATGACACTTTCCCCCCAGAACAAAAATTATAGCTAAGGTTTCTGGACAAACTACATCAATCTCTTTTCTTGGATTCAATATGAATTTATTCATATCTCTTACGTCCCTCAGATACCAGCATTGCCCAGAGTAGAAAAATACAACTGGGCTCATCTATGTATTACCATCTCTGGCTGGCCCCGCCCACCTGCCCCTACCCTCACTCATTCCTACCCTAAATTCCCTTGTTTTTTAGCTCAACTGATTTGCATGGCAGAGTGGATTGCCACACCTCAGCTGAGCTAAAAAAACCAGCTCATCTCACCACGCTGACACCAAGGGCAGTCTTTCAGTGTTGTGTTGTACCTGCACAAAGCGCACTCTCATAGATCCAATTGCACCACCGGCTGGCCCTGCCCAACCTGTCCCACTCTGACCACTCCACCCTGCCCCCTATATATCTTGCCTTTACCACACAGCCCACCTAATCTCCGCGCCTCACCTGCTCACCAAAAGTAAGCAATTCATGCCGCCTTCTCACCGTTCGCCTTGGCTGAGTCGGGGAACGCACCATTTCCTGGCTTTGCCCCAGGCCTCCGCCTGCATGCTGCCACCCTCCTGTGGCCTCAAACTATGGCCCTGTGGGCCGAAGCAATTTATTCGGCCNCGGGGGCGGGGGGGGGGGGGGAACGGTGTGGGTGTAAGAGGGCTGAAGTGGTTTGGGTCCCAGATGGTTCTTCTTACCTTTAAGAAGATCCATCCAGAAAGCACTGGATCAGAGATCTTGCAGCCGCTTCTTCCATCCTCGGCTTGCTGCCGAGGCTTTGCTCGTGGGGATGCTCCATGTGTTCTCTGGGTCAGCAGCTGCTTCTTTCCACTGCTGTTCTTGCTGGGAGAGCAGACTGCAATTTAGCAGCTATGAGCCACTGCATAGGGTCCTCTAAGTCCCATCCAGAAAGTGCTGAGAAACAGCATTCAACATGGCTGCTGCTTCTCTGTGCCGCAGGCCCACAGCACTTTCCGGACAGGACTTAGAGGATCCAAAGCGGTGGCTCACAGTTGCTAAATTGCAGTCTGCTTTCTCAGAAAGAGCAGCAGTGGAGAGAAGTAGTCGCTGTCCTGGAGAGCAGAGATGGAGGGGAGCAGGAGACACTGAAAACCTGCTTGGTCGAGCCTCGCCTTGCGGTAAGAGCTGTGCATGTGTGAACACTCACATTCTTGGTGAACCAGTGGTGGGATTATTTGAATCCCACCATTGAATATCAGATCCTAAATTGATGGATGAACTCTCCTAGCAGTTGTATATATAAATTAAATAATATGGAGGTGCTGAAGCATGTTATTTTGGAAGAGCCACATACTTTACTATTCTTCTCCTATGAACGCTAACTGGAGATCATTAAGAAGAAGTGGAAATATTGCAAAATAGTATCTCCCACATCCAGTCATTGGAAACTCAATGGATGTTGGTCTCAATGAAGCTGAGATGTACACACTTCTTCCCATCCAGATCAAGATCAAAATAATTCATTAGAGCAATTAATACTATTTCAGTCCAGTATACAGGTCTGAAAATGTCTTGACAGGTTCAAGATAATTTGTTTTGTTCAGGATTCTCTGTAATGGATGCTTTACTATCTTCTCCAAGAACTCCTGTAAATAGGGAAGGTCAAACACTGCACAATGGTTGTACAAAATGGATGGATCCAGAGATGGCTTCTTCAAGAAAGGTCAAGCAATGGGTAAAATCTCCATAATCAGAGAAGGAATAACCACACACTGTAGAACAAGTCCCCATTTCTCCCCACTAGGGATTCTGAAAAAAAAGTAGAAACATTATCTTACTATCACAGTGTAGGTTCAGTTCTAGACTTAAGCCTGTTCCTGGTCACACCTTTTGTTCTATGCCCCTGTGTTTATTTTTTTTAGAAGTCTTATACATTTACCCATATTATGGACCACAATCCTGAGTGGTTCATAAAACATTTTTTAAAAATCCAAACAACCTCAATAAAAACTCCTGGTGCCCTGGGGCAATACTTCTCTGTATATCAACTTTCATCTTGATGAACTCCAGCCTCATTCAACCTCAACACTTGTGCAACAGAGCCTTTTTGAAGGCCAGGAAGGTGGGACATTATAGTACTGAATCTAAAGGGCAGAGACATTTCTTTTGTTGCTGCATTTCCCCAAGTTCTTCATTAAACTAAAGAATTCCTAGAACTGACATCCAGAGAGAGGTTGCTTGGATATTCTCATCCAATGGCCTCAATACTTCTGCATTCCATTCAGTGACATTCAAGAGAGAGATGTTTATTTTTTTTCCTGGTGAAAACTCCAACTGCCTGCAGGAAGCCCAATGGATCCATAAGATATGTGGGGCAAGCCATCCTAATTTATAGATACTTTGGGAGGGCTGGGCGGGTGTTCCAAGGTCCTGCTGCCACCGCCCCCCCTGCTTTCTTCCTTTTCCCGCTGCCCGCTGCTGACTGGGGCTTGCCGGATCATTCAGTTTGTCCTAGACCAGGTGTGTGTGTGTGCGTGCGTGCGTGTGTGTGTGTGTGTGTGTGTGAGAGAGAGACAGCAAGAGACAGAGAAGAAAAGAAAGAAAGAAAGAGCAAGAAAGAGCAAGAGAGAAAGAGGAAGGGAGAGAAAGAAAGAAAGAAAGAAACAGCAAGAAAGAAAAAGGAAGGGAGAGAAAGAAGAGGAAGGGAGAGAAAGAAAGAGAAAGAAAAAGAAAGAGGAAGGGAGAGAAAGAGAGAAAGAGAAAGAGAGAAAGAAAGAGCAAGAAAG